>CAUJGU010000079.1:0-30437 GCA_963169105.1 Ceriagrion tenellum | reverse complement strand
AGGTATTTTCGTCTCCGTGGCGGTAGTTCACAGCGATTAATGAACGGTAAGTCACCAAAATAAATATATGGTATAACGGATTTCGACAAACAAAAATTTATCCTTAACGACTTGGAAAGCCTCTCCACAACATGTCACCGTAGTGATAAGGGTACACCGCCTGCTAAAACATTCTACCACCCATGGGATAAGACCATAGAGGCTAACGGCACTTGAAAAGCGGATAGTAACAATTTGTCTACGGCAAGCCATGGTAACGAGCAACAATTTGTCAACCGCAGCTAGGTATCGCCAAAGAAATTAATCAGGAGATTCTCCGTCGGCATTATTTAAGTAAAAAGAATCTTTCCACTCAGTTGAAGTGAAGAGTTTTTCAATCTGTGAGTCTCGGCGGGTGAGTGCTCAGTAAGCACCAGTCTATATCGACCAGTTTTCCAATAAGTGAGCGGATATGTGGGAACTTCTGATCAAAAATGCACCAAGTGGGCTGCCTATAATCGGGAAACTGCAAATTACGACGGGAAGACCTCAGGAACGTGGAGGACTCCCAGATTGCAACGCAGGGCATATTCGAGGGATAGCTGGCCAGGAATACGGCATCCACCTGTGCGGGGTTGCATTCAAATGATTGTGTGTATAGCTGTTGAGATTTTTTGTGCAATGTGCAGTGAGGTACTGTTTAGTGAACAGAAGAAGCATTGAAGTGGCTCAATTATTGTAAAGTGTATGGCCTGTTTAAGTGTATTAGCCCGAAGAGGCAATGTGTAATGAATGGTAAATTATATGTGGTGAACATTCTATGGTAAATAAGTGTCAAACGTTGTGTGGAGGGATATTCAATTTATTGTATTGTGGTTTGCTTTTTAGTCACCGTTCCATCACTTCAGGGTAAGTGTAAAACTCGGTCGTTTTCCTAATATATGATCAGGTGAAGAAATGTGTCTTATTTAAACAGCATAAAAATCAAATTTTGATTACACAACTCTATATCAAAAGTTATTCAGTGTATTTCGATTTCTTGCCGCGAAATGGAATGTCACCTGAAATTCGAAACCTCCTTCAAATCAACCTGTCCCGATGAAATATCACAATTACAGTCTGTGATAGCATTGTTCTTTAAAGTAATACTTTAGTTATCTCTTGTCGAACATCGTGATAGATATTGGTTCCGAAAACCGTCTGTTCAATTATTGGATAGTTAAGGAAGGTACTCCAAGACTTTCAAATAGGCAACGTTACACCTATATTTTGTAAATGTAACAGACATGACCCAGGACATTACCGGCCAATATCCTTCACATCAATCAAATCTCTGGTTTCCATTGAAAAAGTTTATTCGCTGATTTCAGAGAAAAATTGAGATTTTTCTGATAAAAACACGGTTTTTAGGCAATTACGTTATGGGAATGGTATTTGATTGAAAAAATTAAATTTTCATTCATTCACCAAATTGTCAAAGAAATTCCGACCCTCTTATCTTGAACGCAAGTAATATGATACAGGAAAATGAAACCACTGCACAAAAGCCAATACGTAGCGTACACCACCGAAAGGCCCTTCTTGCGACCTTTTAGGGCGCTGAGATCTTTTAAAAATAGCCTACAGTATTCCTCCTGCCTTGAACTAATAGTCTGCAAAGTTTCAGTACAATAAGACTGAAACAGTAGATTGACATAAAGTACAGACACACAGACAAAGAATAAAATAAAATCCTTAAAATAAAAAGATTAAATTAAGAATAGAAAATACTAACTAGAGTAGTTTCATGCTTTCCGGTATCTGATAAAATGAATTTCAGCTCTCTGTCTTTAGTTAAAGTTGTTTTAAAAGGCGAAATAATTAACCGCTGCACAATATCCAAAGCTTATATTCCTAATCGGCTTAACTAAGCAATATAAATTCCAGCTGCAATTAAGACCAAATCCTGGTTGTCATGCGAATATGGTATTCTTCATTGACAGAAAAATATGCGTTTTAGCAGTTAAAAACGTATTTTTCAATCAATTACGAAATTTTAAAGGATAACTGTTTGAAAGAATTCAAATCTTCATTCCTTCTGACATTTAATGAAAAAATTCCAACTCTCTATCTTGAGCGGAAGTAATTTAAAAAAGTAAAAACTGAAACCACTACACAAAACCTAATACGTACCGTAAAACCACCCAAGGGCCCCCTTATGGGCCCTGAGATTTTTTTACAGTGCCGCATTAATGTCCTCCTGCCTTGAACTATTACTCTCCAAAGTTTCAGTACGATAGGATTAAAACTGTTGATCTGTATTTAAGACAGACAAACCCTGTAATTTTTATACATTAATATATATGGATATAAAGGCGAATGTAAGTGTATGTACCTGTTTCATTACATTGGCCACCATTCACGCGCAATTCGCCTGCTCACGGAGGAGAAATACAATAATGCCCGTAGCGTAGTCACCGTTGCTAAGTAACATCGCAGTGTGAGATTCGTCAGACGCCGGACCGCGCGAGAGGAAAGTAGCTGAGAATTGGTCCGTGCTGCATGATTCTAGACGTTTGAAGGTAAACTTTTCTTCATAGACGTAGTCACGAAAGTTTACGAAATGGTTTTTTTCCCTGGTTTCGGCGTGGCGGCACTCATGGCTGGTATAATTACAGGTAAGCTTGGCGGTGACATTTTCTCAAATTGGTCTATAGAACAAGACGTCACGCATCGTAACAAATTAGAAGGTGGGTAATGAATTTTTTGTACCTATGATTTTTTCTGTTTAATGTTGCCTGAATATATTGTGTACTGTCTTGACATGAAGCCGAAAATCTGGCAGCCCTCGTATGTTACCTTTCCCTGTATTTGTGAAATCTTTCATATTCCCGTTGCACGAACACCTCGCTAAGGGCAATTTCGGTTGCAGATTCGGGTTTAAAAATGTAAATCAATTGCCTAGTCGCCAACTAATCTATCGGAAGTGACATTTCCGTATGTGCAGTCAGCATTTGAGTTTCACAAGAAATGTTAAGTTTTAAGAAATCTGGTTCTCATGCGAATATGGCATTCTTCGTTGACAGAAAAATATGCGTTTTAGCAGCTAAAAACGTATTTTTCAATCAATTACGAAATTTTAAAGGATAACTGTTTGAAAGAATTCAAATCTTCATTCCTTCTGACATTTAATGAAAAAATTCCAACTCTCTATCTTGAGCGGAAGTAATTTAAAAAAGTAAAACTGAAACCACTACACAAAACCCAATACGTACCGTAAAACCACCCAAGGGCCCCCTTATGGGCCCTGAGATTTTTTTACAGTGCCGCATTGATGTCCTCCTGCCTTGAACTATTACTCTCCAAAGTTTCAGTACGATAGGATTTAAACTGTTGATTTGTCTTTAAGACAGACAAACCCTGTAATTTTTATACATAAATATATATGGATATAAAGGCGAATGTAGGTGTATGTACCTGTTTCATTACATTGGCCACCATTCACGCGCAATTCGCCTGCTCACGGAGGAGAAATACAATAATGCCCGTAGCGTAGTCACCGTTGCTAAGTAACATCGCAGTGTGAGATTCGTCAGACGCCGGACCGCGCGAGAGGAAAGTAGCTGAGAATTGGTCCGTGCTGCATGATTCTAGACGTTTGAAGGTAAAATTTTCTTCATAGACGTAGTCACGAAAGTTTACGAAATGGTTTTTTTCCCTGGTTTCGGCGTGGCGGCACTCATGGCTGGTATAATTACAGGTAAGCTTGGCGGTGACATTTTCTCGGAATGGTGTATAGAACAAGCCGTCATGCATGGAAAGAAATTACAAGGTGGCTAATAAATTTTTTGTGGTGATGATTTTTTATGTTTCCGTTTCATGTTGTCTTAGCCTGAATATTATGTGTACTGTTTTGACATGAAGCCGAAAATCTGGCAGCCCTCGTATGTTACCTTTCCCTGTATTTGTGAAATCTTTCATATTCCCGTTGCACGAACACCTCGCTAAGGGCAATTTCGGTTGCAGATTCGGGTTTAAAAATGTAAATCAATTGCCTAGTCGCCAACTAATCTATCGGAAGTGACATTTCCGTATGTGCAGTCAGCATTTGAGTTTCACAAGAAATGTTAAGTTTTAAGAAATCTGGTTCTCATGCGAATATGGCATTCTTCGTTGACAGAAAAATATGCGTTTTAGCAGCTAAAAACGTATTTTTCAATCAATTACGAAATTTTAAAGGATAACTGTTTGAAAGAATTCAAATCTTCATTCCTTCTGACATTTAATGAAAAAATTCCAACTCTCTATCTTGAGCGGAAGTAATTTAAAAAAGTAAAAACTGAAACCACTACACAAAACCTAATACGTACCGTAAAACCACCCAAGGGCCCCCTTATGGGCCCTGAGATTTTTTTACAGTGCCGCATTAATGTCCTCCTGCCTTGAACTATTACTCTCCAAAGTTTCAGTACGATAGGATTAAAACTGTTGATCTGTATTTAAGACAGACAAACCCTGTAATTTTTATACATTAATATATATGGATATAAAGGCGAATGTAAGTGTATGTACCTGTTTCATTACATTGGCCACCATTCACGCGCAATTCGCCTGCTCACGGAGGAGAAATACAATAATGCCCGTAGCGTAGTCACCGTTGCTAAGTAACATCGCAGTGTGAGATTCGTCAGACGCCGGACCGCGCGAGAGGAAAGTAGCTGAGAATTGGTCCGTGCTGCATGATTCTAGACGTTTGAAGGTAAACTTTTCTTCATAGACGTAGTCACGAAAG
Organism: Ceriagrion tenellum; assembly: GCA_963169105.1. NCBI lineage: Eukaryota > Metazoa > Arthropoda > Insecta > Odonata > Coenagrionidae > Ceriagrion > Ceriagrion tenellum. The sequence goes on along the minus strand of CAUJGU010000079.1, from coordinate 25,687 downwards.
TTTACGAAATGGTTTTTTTCCCTGGTTTCGGCGTGGCGGCACTCATGGCTGGTATAATTACAGGTAAGCTTGGCGGTGACATTTTCTCAAATTGGTCTATAGAACAAGACGTCACGCATCGTAACAAATTAGAAGGTGGGTAATGAATTTTTTGTACCTATGATTTTTTCTGTTTAATGTTGCCTGAATATATTGTGTACTGTCTTGACATGAAGCCGAAAATCTGGCAGCCCTCGTATGTTACCTTTCCCTGTATTTGTGAAATCTTTCATATTCCCGTTGCACGAACACCTCGCTAAGGGCAATTTCGGTTGCAGATTCGGGTTTAAAAATGTAAATCAATTGCCTAGTCGCCAACTAATCTATCGGAAGTGACATTTCCGTATGTGCAGTCAGCATTTGAGTTTCACAAGAAATGTTAAGTTTTAAGAAATCTGGTTCTCATGCGAATATGGCATTCTTCGTTGACAGAAAAATATGCGTTTTAGCAGCTAAAAACGTATTTTTCAATCAATTACGAAATTTTAAAGGATAACTGTTTGAAAGAATTCAAATCTTCATTCCTTCTGACATTTAATGAAAAAATTCCAACTCTCTATCTTGAGCGGAAGTAATTTAAAAAAGTAAAAACTGAAACCACTACACAAAACCCAATACGTACCGTAAAACCACCCAAGGGCCCCCTTATGGGCCCTGAGATTTTTTTACAGTGCCGCATTAATGTCCTCCTGCCTTGAACTATTACTCTCCAAAGTTTCAGTACGATAGGATTAAAACTGTTGATCTGTATTTAAGACAGACAAACCCTGTAATTTTTATACATTAATATATATGGATATAAAGGCGAATGTAAGTGTATGTACCTGTTTCATTACATTGGCCACCATTCACGCGCAATTCGCCTGCTCACGGAGGAGAAATACAATAATGCCCGTAGCGTAGTCACCGTTGCTAAGTAACATCGCAGTGTGAGATTCGTCAGACGCCGGACCGCGCGAGAGGAAAGTAGCTGAGAATTGGTCCGTGCTGCATGATTCTAGACGTTTGAAGGTAAAATTTTCTTCATAGACGTAGTCACGAAAGTTTACGAAATGGTTTTTTTCCCTGGTTTCGGCGTGGCGGCACTCATGGCTGGTATAATTACAGGTAAGCTTGGCGGTGACATTTTCTCGGAATGGTGTATAGAACAAGCCGTCATGCATGGAAAGAAATTACAAGGTGGCTAATAAATTTTTTGTGGTGATGATTTTTTATGTTTCCGTTTCATGTTGTCTTAGCCTGAATATTATGTGTACTGTTTTGACATGAAGCCGAAAATCTGGCAGCCCTCGTATGTTACCTTTCCCTGTATTTGTGAAATCTTTCATATTCCCGTTGCACGAACACCTCGCTAAGGGCAATTTCGGTTGCAGATTCGGGTTTAAAAATGTAAATCAATTGCCTAGTCGCCAACTAATCTATCGGAAGTGACATTTCCGTATGTGCAGTCAGCATTTGAGTTTCACAAGAAATGTTAAGTTTTAAGAAATCTGGTTCTCATGCGAATATGGCATTCTTCGTTGACAGAAAAATATGCGTTTTAGCAGCTAAAAACGTATTTTTCAATCAATTACGAAATTTTAAAGGATAACTGTTTGAAAGAATTCAAATCTTCATTCCTTCTGACATTTAATGAAAAAATTCCAACTCTCTATCTTGAGCGGAAGTAATTTAAAAAAGTAAAAACTGAAACCACTACACAAAACCTAATACGTACCGTAAAACCACCCAAGGGCCCCCTTATGGGCCCTGAGATTTTTTTACAGTGCCGCATTAATGTCCTCCTGCCTTGAACTATTACTCTCCAAAGTTTCAGTACGATAGGATTAAAACTGTTGATCTGTATTTAAGACAGACAAACCCTGTAATTTTTATACATTAATATATATGGATATAAAGGCGAATGTAAGTGTATGTACCTGTTTCATTACATTGGCCACCATTCACGCGCAATTCGCCTGCTCACGGAGGAGAAATACAATAATGCCCGTAGCGTAGTCACCGTTGCTAAGTAACATCGCAGTGTGAGATTCGTCAGACGCCGGACCGCGCGAGAGGAAAGTAGCTGAGAATTGGTCCGTGCTGCATGATTCTAGACGTTTGAAGGTAAACTTTTCTTCATAGACGTAGTCACGAAAGTTTACGAAATGGTTTTTTTCCCTGGTTTCGGCGTGGCGGCACTCATGGCTGGTATAATTACAGGTAAGCTTGGCGGTGACATTTTCTCAAATTGGTCTATAGAACAAGACGTCACGCATCGTAACAAATTAGAAGGTGGGTAATGAATTTTTTGTACCTATGATTTTTTCTGTTTAATGTTGCCTGAATATATTGTGTACTGTCTTGACATGAAGCCGAAAATCTGGCAGCCCTCGTATGTTACCTTTCCCTGTATTTGTGAAATCTTTCATATTCCCGTTGCACGAACACCTCGCTAAGGGCAATTTCGGTTGCAGATTCGGGTTTAAAAATGTAAATCAATTGCCTAGTCGCCAACTAATCTATCGGAAGTGACATTTCCGTATGTGCAGTCAGCATTTGAGTTTCACAAGAAATGTTAAGTTTTAAGAAATCTGGTTCTCATGCGAATATGGCATTCTTCGTTGACAGAAAAATATGCGTTTTAGCAGCTAAAAACGTATTTTTCAATCAATTACGAAATTTTAAAGGATAACTGTTTGAAAGAATTCAAATCTTCATTCCTTCTGACATTTAATGAAAAAATTCCAACTCTCTATCTTGAGCGGAAGTAATTTAAAAAAGTAAAAACTGAAACCACTACACAAAACCCAATACGTACCGTAAAACCACCCAAGGGCCCCCTTATGGGCCCTGAGATTTTTTTACAGTGCCGCATTGATGTCCTCCTGCCTTGAACTATTACTCTCCAAAGTTTCAGTACGATAGGATTTAAACTGTTGATTTGTCTTTAAGACAGACAAACCCTGTAATTTTTATACATAAATATATATGGATATAAAGGCGAATGTAGGTGTATGTACCTGTTTCATTACATTGGCCACCATTCACGCGCAATTCGCCTGCTCACGGAGGAGAAATACAATAATGCCCGTAGCGTAGTCACCGTTGCTAAGTAACATCGCAGTGTGAGATTCGTCAGACGCCGGACCGCGCGAGAGGAAAGTAGCTGAGAATTGGTCCGTGCTGCATGATTCTAGACGTTTGAAGGTAAAATTTTCTTCATAGACGTAGTCACGAAAGTTTACGAAATGGTTTTTTTCCCTGGTTTCGGCGTGGCGGCACTCATGGCTGGTATAATTACAGGTAAGCTTGGCGGTGACATTTTCTCAAATTGGTCTATAGAACAAGACGTCACGCATCGTAACAAATTAGAAGGTGGGTAATGAATTTTTTGTACCTATGATTTTTTCTGTTTAATGTTGCCTGAATATATTGTGTACTGTCTTGACATGAAGCCGAAAATCTGGCAGCCCTCGTATGTTACCTTTCCCTGTATTTGTGAAATCTTTCATATTCCCGTTGCACGAACACCTCGCTAAGGGCAATTTCGGTTGCAGATTCGGGTTTAAAAATGTAAATCAATTGCCTAGTCGCCAACTAATCTATCGGAAGTGACATTTCCGTATGTGCAGTCAGCATTTGAGTTTCACAAGAAATGTTAAGTTTTAAGAAATCTGGTTCTCATGCGAATATGGCATTCTTCGTTGACAGAAAAATATGCGTTTTAGCAGCTAAAAACGTATTTTTCAATCAATTACGAAATTTTAAAGGATAACTGTTTGAAAGAATTCAAATCTTCATTCCTTCTGACATTTAATGAAAAAATTCCAACTCTCTATCTTGAGCGGAAGTAATTTAAAAAAGTAAAACTGAAACCACTACACAAAACCCAATACGTACCGTAAAACCACCCAAGGGCCCCCTTATGGGCCCTGAGATTTTTTTACAGTGCCGCATTGATGTCCTCCTGCCTTGAACTATTACTCTCCAAAGTTTCAGTACGATAGGATTTAAACTGTTGATTTGTCTTTAAGACAGACAAACCCTGTAATTTTTATACATAAATATATATGGATATAAAGGCGAATGTAGGTGTATGTACCTGTTTCATTACATTGGCCACCATTCACGCGCAATTCGCCTGCTCACGGAGGAGAAATACAATAATGCCCGTAGCGTAGTCACCGTTGCTAAGTAACATCGCAGTGTGAGATTCGTCAGACGCCGGACCGCGCGAGAGGAAAGTAGCTGAGAATTGGTCCGTGCTGCATGATTCTAGACGTTTGAAGGTAAAATTTTCTTCATAGACGTAGTCACGAAAGTTTACGAAATGGTTTTTTTCCCTGGTTTCGGCGTGGCGGCACTCATGGCTGGTATAATTACAGGTAAGCTTGGCGGTGACATTTTCTCGGAATGGTGTATAGAACAAGCCGTCATGCATGGAAAGAAATTACAAGGTGGCTAATAAATTTTTTGTGGTGATGATTTTTTATGTTTCCGTTTCATGTTGTCTTAGCCTGAATATTATGTGTACTGTTTTGACATGAAGCCGAAAATCTGGCAGCCCTCGTATGTTACCTTTCCCTGTATTTGTGAAATCTTTCATATTCCCGTTGCACGAACACCTCGCTAAGGGCAATTTCGGTTGCAGATTCGGGTTTAAAAATGTAAATCAATTGCCTAGTCGCCAACTAATCTATCGGAAGTGACATTTCCGTATGTGCAGTCAGCATTTGAGTTTCACAAGAAATGTTAAGTTTTAAGAAATCTGGTTCTCATGCGAATATGGCATTCTTCGTTGACAGAAAAATATGCGTTTTAGCAGCTAAAAACGTATTTTTCAATCAATTACGAAATTTTAAAGGATAACTGTTTGAAAGAATTCAAATCTTCATTCCTTCTGACATTTAATGAAAAAATTCCAACTCTCTATCTTGAGCGGAAGTAATTTAAAAAAGTAAAAACTGAAACCACTACACAAAACCTAATACGTACCGTAAAACCACCCAAGGGCCCCCTTATGGGCCCTGAGATTTTTTTACAGTGCCGCATTAATGTCCTCCTGCCTTGAACTATTACTCTCCAAAGTTTCAGTACGATAGGATTAAAACTGTTGATCTGTATTTAAGACAGACAAACCCTGTAATTTTTATACATTAATATATATGGATATAAAGGCGAATGTAAGTGTATGTACCTGTTTCATTACATTGGCCACCATTCACGCGCAATTCGCCTGCTCACGGAGGAGAAATACAATAATGCCCGTAGCGTAGTCACCGTTGCTAAGTAACATCGCAGTGTGAGATTCGTCAGACGCCGGACCGCGCGAGAGGAAAGTAGCTGAGAATTGGTCCGTGCTGCATGATTCTAGACGTTTGAAGGTAAACTTTTCTTCATAGACGTAGTCACGAAAGTTTACGAAATGGTTTTTTTCCCTGGTTTCGGCGTGGCGGCACTCATGGCTGGTATAATTACAGGTAAGCTTGGCGGTGACATTTTCTCAAATTGGTCTATAGAACAAGACGTCACGCATCGTAACAAATTAGAAGGTGGGTAATGAATTTTTTGTACCTATGATTTTTTCTGTTTAATGTTGCCTGAATATATTGTGTACTGTCTTGACATGAAGCCGAAAATCTGGCAGCCCTCGTATGTTACCTTTCCCTGTATTTGTGAAATCTTTCATATTCCCGTTGCACGAACACCTCGCTAAGGGCAATTTCGGTTGCAGATTCGGGTTTAAAAATGTAAATCAATTGCCTAGTCGCCAACTAATCTATCGGAAGTGACATTTCCGTATGTGCAGTCAGCATTTGAGTTTCACAAGAAATGTTAAGTTTTAAGAAATCTGGTTCTCATGCGAATATGGCATTCTTCGTTGACAGAAAAATATGCGTTTTAGCAGCTAAAAACGTATTTTTCAATCAATTACGAAATTTTAAAGGATAACTGTTTGAAAGAATTCAAATCTTCATTCCTTCTGACATTTAATGAAAAAATTCCAACTCTCTATCTTGAGCGGAAGTAATTTAAAAAAGTAAAAACTGAAACCACTACACAAAACCCAATACGTACCGTAAAACCACCCAAGGGCCCCCTTATGGGCCCTGAGATTTTTTTACAGTGCCGCATTGATGTCCTCCTGCCTTGAACTATTACTCTCCAAAGTTTCAGTACGATAGGATTTAAACTGTTGATTTGTCTTTAAGACAGACAAACCCTGTAATTTTTATACATAAATATATATGGATATAAAGGCGAATGTAGGTGTATGTACCTGTTTCATTACATTGGCCACCATTCACGCGCAATTCGCACTGCTCACGGAGGAGAAATACAATAATGCCCGTAGCGTAGTCACCGTTGCTAAGTAACATCGCAGTGTGAGATTCGTCAGACGCCGGACCGCGCGAGAGGAAAGTAGCTGAGAATTGGTCCGTGCTGCATGATTCTAGACGTTTGAAGGTAAAATTTTCTTCATAGACGTAGTCACGAAAGTTTACGAAATGGTTTTTTTCCCTGGTTTCGGCGTGGCGGCACTCATGGCTGGTATAATTACAGGTAAGCTTGGCGGTGACATTTTCTCGGAATGGTGTATAGAACAAGCCGTCATGCATGGAAAGAAATTACAAGGTGGCTAATAAATTTTTTGTGGTGATGATTTTTTATGTTTCCGTTTCATGTTGTCTTAGCCTGAATATTATGTGTACTGTTTTGACATGAAGCCGAAAATCTGGCAGCCCTCGTATGTTACCTTTCCCTGTATTTGTGAAATCTTTCATATTCCCGTTGCACGAACACCTCGCTAAGGGCAATTTCGGTTGCAGATTCGGGTTTAAAAATGTAAATCAATTGCCTAGTCGCCAACTAATCTATCGGAAGTGACATTTCCGTATGTGCAGTCAGCATTTGAGTTTCACAAGAAATGTTAAGTTTTAAGAAATCTGGTTCTCATGCGAATATGGCATTCTTCGTTGACAGAAAAATATGCGTTTTAGCAGCTAAAAACGTATTTTTCAATCAATTACGAAATTTTAAAGGATAACTGTTTGAAAGAATTCAAATCTTCATTCCTTCTGACATTTAATGAAAAAATTCCAACTCTCTATCTTGAGCGGAAGTAATTTAAAAAAGTAAAAACTGAAACCACTACACAAAACCTAATACGTACCGTAAAACCACCCAAGGGCCCCCTTATGGGCCCTGAGATTTTTTTACAGTGCCGCATTAATGTCCTCCTGCCTTGAACTATTACTCTCCAAAGTTTCAGTACGATAGGATTAAAACTGTTGATCTGTATTTAAGACAGACAAACCCTGTAATTTTTATACATTAATATATATGGATATAAAGGCGAATGTAAGTGTATGTACCTGTTTCATTACATTGGCCACCATTCACGCGCAATTCGCCTGCTCACGGAGGAGAAATACAATAATGCCCGTAGCGTAGTCACCGTTGCTAAGTAACATCGCAGTGTGAGATTCGTCAGACGCCGGACCGCGCGAGAGGAAAGTAGCTGAGAATTGGTCCGTGCTGCATGATTCTAGACGTTTGAAGGTAAACTTTTCTTCATAGACGTAGTCACGAAAGTTTACGAAATGGTTTTTTTCCCTGGTTTCGGCGTGGCGGCACTCATGGCTGGTATAATTACAGGTAAGCTTGGCGGTGACATTTTCTCAAATTGGTCTATAGAACAAGACGTCACGCATCGTAACAAATTAGAAGGTGGGTAATGAATTTTTTGTACCTATGATTTTTTCTGTTTAATGTTGCCTGAATATATTGTGTACTGTCTTGACATGAAGCCGAAAATCTGGCAGCCCTCGTATGTTACCTTTCCCTGTATTTGTGAAATCTTTCATATTCCCGTTGCACGAACACCTCGCTAAGGGCAATTTCGGTTGCAGATTCGGGTTTAAAAATGTAAATCAATTGCCTAGTCGCCAACTAATCTATCGGAAGTGACATTTCCGTATGTGCAGTCAGCATTTGAGTTTCACAAGAAATGTTAAGTTTTAAGAAATCTGGTTCTCATGCGAATATGGCATTCTTCGTTGACAGAAAAATATGCGTTTTAGCAGCTAAAAACGTATTTTTCAATCAATTACGAAATTTTAAAGGATAACTGTTTGAAAGAATTCAAATCTTCATTCCTTCTGACATTTAATGAAAAAATTCCAACTCTCTATCTTGAGCGGAAGTAATTTAAAAAAGTAAAAACTGAAACCACTACACAAAACCCAATACGTACCGTAAAACCACCCAAGGGCCCCCTTATGGGCCCTGAGATTTTTTTACAGTGCCGCATTGATGTCCTCCTGCCTTGAACTATTACTCTCCAAAGTTTCAGTACGATAGGATTTAAACTGTTGATTTGTCTTTAAGACAGACAAACCCTGTAATTTTTATACATAAATATATATGGATATAAAGGCGAATGTAGGTGTATGTACCTGTTTCATTACATTGGCCACCATTCACGCGCAATTCGCCTGCTCACGGAGGAGAAATACAATAATGCCCGTAGCGTAGTCACCGTTGCTAAGTAACATCGCAGTGTGAGATTCGTCAGACGCCGGACCGCGCGAGAGGAAAGTAGCTGAGAATTGGTCCGTGCTGCATGATTCTAGACGTTTGAAGGTAAAATTTTCTTCATAGACGTAGTCACGAAAGTTTACGAAATGGTTTTTTTCCCTGGTTTCGGCGTGTGCGGCACTCATGGCTGGTATAATTACAGGTAAGCTTGGCGGTGACATTTTCTCGGAATGGTGTATAGAACAAGCCGTCATGCATGGAAAGAAATTACAAGGTGGCTAATAAATTTTTTGTGGTGATGATTTTTTATGTTTCCGTTTCATGTTGTCTTAGCCTGAATATTATGTGTACTGTTTTGACATGAAGCCGAAAATCTGGCAGCCCTCGTATGTTACCTTTCCCTGTATTTGTGAAATCTTTCATATTCCCGTTGCACGAACACCTCGCTAAGGGCAATTTCGGTTGCAGATTCGGGTTTAAAAATGTAAATCAATTGCCTAGTCGCCAACTAATCTATCGGAAGTGACATTTCCGTATGTGCAGTCAGCATTTGAGTTTCACAAGAAATGTTAAGTTTTAAGAAATCTGGTTCTCATGCGAATATGGCATTCTTCGTTGACAGAAAAATATGCGTTTTAGCAGCTAAAAACGTATTTTTCAATCAATTACGAAATTTTAAAGGATAACTGTTTGAAAGAATTCAAATCTTCATTCCTTCTGACATTTAATGAAAAAATTCCAACTCTCTATCTTGAGCGGAAGTAATTTAAAAAAGTAAAACTGAAACCACTACACAAAACCTAATACGTACCGTAAAACCACCCAAGGGCCCCCTTATGGGCCCTGAGATTTTTTTACAGTGCCGCATTAATGTCCTCCTGCCTTGAACTATTACTCTCCAAAGTTTCAGTACGATAGGATTAAAACTGTTGATCTGTATTTAAGACAGACAAACCCTGTAATTTTTATACATTAATATATATGGATATAAAGGCGAATGTAAGTGTATGTACCTGTTTCATTACATTGGCCACCATTCACGCGCAATTCGCCTGCTCACGGAGGAGAAATACAATAATGCCCGTAGCGTAGTCACCGTTGCTAAGTAACATCGCAGTGTGAGATTCGTCAGACGCCGGACCGCGCGAGAGGAAAGTAGCTGAGAATTGGTCCGTGCTGCATGATTCTAGACGTTTGAAGGTAAACTTTTCTTCATAGACGTAGTCACGAAAGTTTACGAAATGGTTTTTTTCCCTGGTTTCGGCGTGGCGGCACTCATGGCTGGTATAATTACAGGTAAGCTTGGCGGTGACATTTTCTCAAATTGGTCTATAGAACAAGCCGTCACGCATCGTAACAAATTAGAAGGTGGGTAATGAATTTTTTGTACCTATGATTTTTTCTGTTTAATGTTGCCTGAATATATTGTGTACTGTCTTGACATGAAGCCGAAAATCTGGCAGCCCTCGTATGTTACCTTTCCCTGTATTTGTGAAATCTTTCATATTCCCGTTGCACGAACACCTCGCTAAGGGCAATTTCGGTTGCAGATTCGGGTTTAAAAATGTAAATCAATTGCCTAGTCGCCAACTAATCTATCGGAAGTGACATTTCCGTATGTGCAGTCAGCATTTGAGTTTCACAAGAAATGTTAAGTTTTAAGAAATCTGGTTCTCATGCGAATATGGCATTCTTCGTTGACAGAAAAATATGCGTTTTAGCAGCTAAAAACGTATTTTTCAATCAATTACGAAATTTTAAAGGATAACTGTTTGAAAGAATTCAAATCTTCATTCCTTCTGACATTTAATGAAAAAATTCCAACTCTCTATCTTGAGCGGAAGTAATTTAAAAAAGTAAAAACTGAAACCACTACACAAAACCCAATACGTACCGTAAAACCACCCAAGGGCCCCCTTATGGGCCCTGAGATTTTTTTACAGTGCCGCATTGATGTCCTCCTGCCTTGAACTATTACTCTCCAAAGTTTCAGTACGATAGGATTTAAACTGTTGATTTGTCTTTAAGACAGACAAACCCTGTAATTTTTATACATAAATATATATGGATATAAAGGCGAATGTAGGTGTATGTACCTGTTTCATTACATTGGCCACCATTCACGCGCAATTCGCCTGCTCACGGAGGAGAAATACAATAATGCCCGTAGCGTAGTCACCGTTGCTAAGTAACATCGCAGTGTGAGATTCGTCAGACGCCGGACCGCGCGAGAGGAAAGTAGCTGAGAATTGGTCCGTGCTGCATGATTCTAGACGTTTGAAGGTAAAATTTTCTTCATAGACGTAGTCACGAAAGTTTACGAAATGGTTTTTTTCCCTGGTTTCGGCGTGGCGGCACTCATGGCTGGTATAATTACAGGTAAGCTTGGCGGTGACATTTTCTCAAATTGGTCTATAGAACAAGACGTCACGCATCGTAACAAATTAGAAGGTGGGTAATGAATTTTTTGTACCTATGATTTTTTCTGTTTAATGTTGCCTGAATATATTGTGTACTGTCTTGACATGAAGCCGAAAATCTGGCAGCCCTCGTATGTTACCTTTCCCTGTATTTGTGAAATCTTTCATATTCCCGTTGCACGAACACCTCGCTAAGGGCAATTTCGGTTGCAGATTCGGGTTTAAAAATGTAAATCAATTGCCTAGTCGCCAACTAATCTATCGGAAGTGACATTTCCGTATGTGCAGTCAGCATTTGAGTTTCACAAGAAATGTTAAGTTTTAAGAAATCTGGTTCTCATGCGAATATGGCATTCTTCGTTGACAGAAAAATATGCGTTTTAGCAGCTAAAAACGTATTTTTCAATCAATTACGAAATTTTAAAGGATAACTGTTTGAAAGAATTCAAATCTTCATTCCTTCTGACATTTAATGAAAAAATTCCAACTCTCTATCTTGAGCGGAAGTAATTTAAAAAAGTAAAACTGAAACCACTACACAAAACCCAATACGTACCGTAAAACCACCCAAGGGCCCCCTTATGGGCCCTGAGATTTTTTTACAGTGCCGCATTGATGTCCTCCTGCCTTGAACTATTACTCTCCAAAGTTTCAGTACGATAGGATTTAAACTGTTGATTTGTCTTTAAGACAGACAAACCCTGTAATTTTTTATACATAAATATATATGGATATAAAGGCGAATGTAGGTGTATGTACCTGTTTCATTACATTGGCCACCATTCACGCGCAATTCGCCTGCTCACGGAGGAGAAATACAATAATGCCCGTAGCGTAGTCACCGTTGCTAAGTAACATCGCAGTGTGAGATTCGTCAGACGCCGGACCGCGCGAGAGGAAAGTAGCTGAGAATTGGTCCGTGCTGCATGATTCTAGACGTTTGAAGGTAAAATTTTCTTCATAGACGTAGTCACGAAAGTTTACGAAATGGTTTTTTTTCCCTGGTTTCGGCGTGGCGGCACTCATGGCTGGTATAATTACAGGTAAGCTTGGCGGTGACATTTTCTCGGAATGGTGTATAGAACAAGCCGTCATGCATGGAAAGAAATTACAAGGTGGCTAATAAATTTTTTGTGGTGATGATTTTTTATGTTTCCGTTTCATGTTGTCTTAGCCTGAATATTATGTGTACTGTTTTGACATGAAGCCGAAAATCTGGCAGCCCTCGTATGTTACCTTTCCCTGTATTTGTGAAATCTTTCATATTCCCGTTGCACGAACACCTCGCTAAGGGCAATTTCGGTTGCAGATTCGGGTTTAAAAATGTAAATCAATTGCCTAGTCGCCAACTAATCTATCGGAAGTGACATTTCCGTATGTGCAGTCAGCATTTGAGTTTCACAAGAAATGTTAAGTTTTAAGAAATCTGGTTCTCATGCGAATATGGCATTCTTCGTTGACAGAAAAAATATGCGTTTTAGCAGCTAAAAACGTATTTTTCAATCAATTACGAAATTTTAAAGGATAACTGTTTGAAAGAATTCAAATCTTCATTCCTTCTGACATTTAATGAAAAAATTCCAACTCTCTATCTTGAGCGGAAGTAATTTAAAAAAGTAAAAACTGAAACCACTACACAAAACCTAATACGTACCGTAAAACCACCCAAGGGCCCCCTTATGGGCCCTGAGATTTTTTTACAGTGCCGCATTAATGTCCTCCTGCCTTGAACTATTACTCTCCAAAGTTTCAGTACGATAGGATTAAAACTGTTGATCTGTATTTAAGACAGACAAACCCTGTAATTTTTATACATTAATATATATGGATATAAAGGCGAATGTAAGTGTATGTACCTGTTTCATTACATTGGCCACCATTCACGCGCAATTCGCCTGCTCACGGAGGAGAAATACAATAATGCCCGTAGCGTAGTCACCGTTGCTAAGTAACATCGCAGTGTGAGATTCGTCAGCGCCGGACCGCGCGCGAGAGGAAAGTAGCTGAGAATTGGTCCGTGCTGCATGATTCTAGACGTTTGAAGGTAAACTTTTCTTCATAGACGTAGTCACGAAAGTTTACGAAATGGTTTTTTTCCCTGGTTTCGGCGTGGCGGCACTCATGGCTGGTATAATTACAGGTAAGCTTGGCGGTGACATTTTCTCAAATTGGTCTATAGAACAAGACGTCACGCATCGTAACAAATTAGAAGGTGGGTAATGAATTTTTTGTACCTATGATTTTTTCTGTTTAATGTTGCCTGAATATATTGTGTACTGTCTTGACATGAAGCCGAAAATCTGGCAGCCCTCGTATGTTACCTTTCCCTGTATTTGTGAAATCTTTCATATTCCCGTTGCACGAACACCTCGCTAAGGGCAATTTCGGTTGCAGATTCGGGTTTAAAAATGTAAATCAATTGCCTAGTCGCCAACTAATCTATCGGAAGTGACATTTCCGTATGTGCAGTCAGCATTTGAGTTTCACAAGAAATGTTAAGTTTTAAGAAATCTGGTTCTCATGCGAATATGGCATTCTTCGTTGACAGAAAAATATGCGTTTTAGCAGCTAAAAACGTATTTTTCAATCAATTACGAAATTTTAAAGGATAACTGTTTGAAAGAATTCAAATCTTCATTCCTTCTGACATTTAATGAAAAAATTCCAACTCTCTATCTTGAGCGGAAGTAATTTAAAAAAGTAAAAACTGAAACCACTACACAAAACCCAATACGTACCGTAAAACCACCCAAGGGCCCCCTTATGGGCCCTGAGATTTTTTTACAGTGCCGCATTGATGTCCTCCTGCCTTGAACTATTACTCTCCAAAGTTTCAGTACGATAGGATTTAAACTGTTGATTTGTCTTTAAGACAGACAAACCCTGTAATTTTTATACATAAATATATATGGATATAAAGGCGAATGTAGGTGTATGTACCTGTTTCATTACATTGGCCACCATTCACGCGCAATTCGCCTGCTCACGGAGGAGAAATACAATAATGCCCGTAGCGTAGTCACCGTTGCTAAGTAACATCGCAGTGTGAGATTCGTCAGACGCCGGACCGCGCGAGAGGAAAGTAGCTGAGAATTGGTCCGTGCTGCATGATTCTAGACGTTTGAAGGTAAAATTTTCTTCATAGACGTAGTCACGAAAGTTTACGAAATGGTTTTTTTCCCTGGTTTCGGCGTGGCGGCACTCATGGCTGGTATAATTACAGGTAAGCTTGGCGGTGACATTTTCTCAAATTGGTCTATAGAACAAGACGTCACGCATCGTAACAAATTAGAAGGTGGGTAATGAATTTTTTGTACCTATGATTTTTTCTGTTTAATGTTGCCTGAATATATTGTGTACTGTCTTGACATGAAGCCGAAAATCTGGCAGCCCTCGTATGTTACCTTTCCCTGTATTTGTGAAATCTTTCATATTCCCGTTGCACGAACACCTCGCTAAGGGCAATTTCGGTTGCAGATTCGGGTTTAAAAATGTAAATCAATTGCCTAGTCGCCAACTAATCTATCGGAAGTGACATTTCCGTATGTGCAGTCAGCATTTGAGTTTCACAAGAAATGTTAAGTTTTAAGAAATCTGGTTCTCATGCGAATATGGCATTCTTCGTTGACAGAAAAATATGCGTTTTAGCAGCTAAAAACGTATTTTTCAATCAATTACGAAATTTTAAAGGATAACTGTTTGAAAGAATTCAAATCTTCATTCCTTCTGACATTTAATGAAAAAATTCCAACTCTCTATCTTGAGCGGAAGTAATTTAAAAAAGTAAAACTGAAACCACTACACAAAACCCAATACGTACCGTAAAACCACCCAAGGGCCCCCTTATGGGCCCTGAGATTTTTTTACAGTGCCGCATTGATGTCCTCCTGCCTTGAACTATTACTCTCCAAAGTTTCAGTACGATAGGATTTAAACTGTTGATTTGTCTTTAAGACAGACAAACCCTGTAATTTTTATACATAAATATATATGGATATAAAGGCGAATGTAGGTGTATGTACCTGTTTCATTACATTGGCCACCATTCACGCGCAATTCGCCTGCTCACGGAGGAGAAATACAATAATGCCCGTAGCGTAGTCACCGTTGCTAAGTAACATCGCAGTGTGAGATTCGTCAGACGCCGGACCGCGCGAGAGGAAAGTAGCTGAGAATTGGTCCGTGCTGCATGATTCTAGACGTTTGAAGGTAAAATTTTCTTCATAGACGTAGTCACGAAAGTTTACGAAATGGTTTTTTTCCCTGGTTTCGGCGTGGCGGCACTCATGGCTGGTATAATTACAGGTAAGCTTGGCGGTGACATTTTCTCGGAATGGTGTATAGAACAAGCCGTCATGCATGGAAAGAAATTACAAGGTGGCTAATAAATTTTTTGTGGTGATGATTTTTTATGTTTCCGTTTCATGTTGTCTTAGCCTGAATATTATGTGTACTGTTTTGACATGAAGCCGAAAATCTGGCAGCCCTCGTATGTTACCTTTCCCTGTATTTGTGAAATCTTTCATATTCCCGTTGCACGAACACCTCGCTAAGGGCAATTTCGGTTGCAGATTCGGGTTTAAAAATGTAAATCAATTGCCTAGTCGCCAACTAATCTATCGGAAGTGACATTTCCGTATGTGCAGTCAGCATTTGAGTTTCACAAGAAATGTTAAGTTTTAAGAAATCTGGTTCTCATGCGAATATGGCATTCTTCGTTGACAGAAAAATATGCGTTTTAGCAGCTAAAAACGTATTTTTCAATCAATTACGAAATTTTAAAGGATAACTGTTTGAAAGAATTCAAATCTTCATTCCTTCTGACATTTAATGAAAAAATTCCAACTCTCTATCTTGAGCGGAAGTAATTTAAAAAAGTAAAAACTGAAACCACTACACAAAACCTAATACGTACCGTAAAACCACCCAAGGGCCCCCTTATGGGCCCTGAGATTTTTTTACAGTGCCGCATTAATGTCCTCCTGCCTTGAACTATTACTCTCCAAAGTTTCAGTACGATAGGATTAAAACTGTTGATCTGTATTTAAGACAGACAAACCCTGTAATTTTTATACATTAATATATATGGATATAAAGGCGAATGTAAGTGTATGTACCTGTTTCATTACATTGGCCACCATTCACGCGCAATTCGCCTGCTCACGGAGGAGAAATACAATAATGCCCGTAGCGTAGTCACCGTTGCTAAGTAACATCGCAGTGTGAGATTCGTCAGACGCCGGACCGCGCGAGAGGAAAGTAGCTGAGAATTGGTCCGTGCTGCATGATTCTAGACGTTTGAAGGTAAACTTTTCTTCATAGACGTAGTCACGAAAGTTTACGAAATGGTTTTTTTCCCTGGTTTCGGCGTGGCGGCACTCATGGCTGGTATAATTACAGGTAAGCTTGGCGGTGACATTTTCTCAAATTGGTCTATAGAACAAGACGTCACGCATCGTAACAAATTAGAAGGTGGGTAATGAATTTTTTGTACCTATGATTTTTTCTGTTTAATGTTGCCTGAATATATTGTGTACTGTCTTGACATGAAGCCGAAAATCTGGCAGCCCTCGTATGTTACCTTTCCCTGTATTTGTGAAATCTTTCATATTCCCGTTGCACGAACACCTCGCTAAGGGCAATTTCGGTTGCAGATTCGGGTTTAAAAATGTAAATCAATTGCCTAGTCGCCAACTAATCTATCGGAAGTGACATTTCCGTATGTGCAGTCAGCATTTGAGTTTCACAAGAAATGTTAAGTTTTAAGAAATCTGGTTCTCATGCGAATATGGCATTCTTCGTTGACAGAAAAATATGCGTTTTAGCAGCTAAAAACGTATTTTTCAATCAATTACGAAATTTTAAAGGATAACTGTTTGAAAGAATTCAAATCTTCATTCCTTCTGACATTTAATGAAAAAATTCCAACTCTCTATCTTGAGCGGAAGTAATTTAAAAAAGTAAAAACTGAAACCACTACACAAAACCCAATACGTACCGTAAAACCACCCAAGGGCCCCCTTATGGGCCCTGAGATTTTTTTACAGTGCCGCATTGATGTCCTCCTGCCTTGAACTATTACTCTCCAAAGTTTCAGTACGATAGGATTTAAACTGTTGATTTGTCTTTAAGACAGACAAACCCTGTAATTTTTATACATAAATATATATGGATATAAAGGCGAATGTAGGTGTATGTACCTGTTTCATTACATTGGCCACCATTCACGCGCAATTCGCCTGCTCACGGAGGAGAAATACAATAATGCCCGTAGCGTAGTCACCGTTGCTAAGTAACATCGCAGTGTGAGATTCGTCAGACGCCGGACCGCGCGAGAGGAAAGTAGCTGAGAATTGGTCCGTGCTGCATGATTCTAGACGTTTGAAGGTAAAATTTTCTTCATAGACGTAGTCACGAAAGTTTACGAAATGGTTTTTTTTCCCTGGTTTCGGCGTGGCGGCACTCATGGCTGGTATAATTACAGGTAAGCTTGGCGGTGACATTTTCTCGGAATGGTGTATAGAACAAGCCGTCATGCATGGAAAGAAATTACAAGGTGGCTAATAAATTTTTTGTGGTGATGATTTTTTATGTTTCCGTTTCATGTTGTCTTAGCCTGAATATTATGTGTACTGTTTTGACATGAAGCCGAAAATCTGGCAGCCCTCGTATGTTACCTTTCCCTGTATTTGTGAAATCTTTCATATTCCCGTTGCACGAACACCTCGCTAAGGGCAATTTCGGTTGCAGATTCGGGTTTAAAAATGTAAATCAATTGCCTAGTCGCCAACTAATCTATCGGAAGTGACATTTCCGTATGTGCAGTCAGCATTTGAGTTTCACAAGAAATGTTAAGTTTTAAGAAATCTGGTTCTCATGCGAATATGGCATTCTTCGTTGACAGAAAAATATGCGTTTTAGCAGCTAAAAACGTATTTTTCAATCAATTACGAAATTTTAAAGGATAACTGTTTGAAAGAATTCAAATCTTCATTCCTTCTGACATTTAATGAAAAAATTCCAACTCTCTATCTTGAGCGGAAGTAATTTAAAAAAGTAAAAACTGAAACCACTACACAAAACCTAATACGTACCGTAAAACCACCCAAGGGCCCCCTTATGGGCCCTGAGATTTTTTTACAGTGCCGCATTAATGTCCTCCTGCCTTGAACTATTACTCTCCAAAGTTTCAGTACGATAGGATTAAAACTGTTGATCTGTATTTAAGACAGACAAACCCTGTAATTTTTATACATTAATATATATGGATATAAAGGCGAATGTAAGTGTATGTACCTGTTTCATTACATTGGCCACCATTCACGCGCAATTCGCCTGCTCACGGAGGAGAAATACAATAATGCCCGTAGCGTAGTCACCGTTGCTAAGTAACATCGCAGTGTGAGATTCGTCAGACGCCGGACCGCGCGAGAGGAAAGTAGCTGAGAATTGGTCCGTGCTGCATGATTCTAGACGTTTGAAGGTAAACTTTTCTTCATAGACGTAGTCCCGAAAGTTTACGAAATGGTTTTTTTCCCTGGTTTCGGCGTGGCGGCACTCATGGCTGGTATAATTACAGGTAAGCTTGGCGGTGACATTTTCTCAAATTGGTCTATAGAACAAGACGTCACGCATCGTAACAAATTAGAAGGTGGGTAATGAATTTTTTGTACCTATGATTTTTTCTGTTTAATGTTGCCTGAATATATTGTGTACTGTCTTGACATGAAGCCGAAAATCTGGCAGCCCTCGTATGTTACCTTTCCCTGTATTTGTGAAATCTTTCATATTCCCGTTGCACGAACACCTCGCTAAGGGCAATTTCGGTTGCAGATTCGGGTTTAAAAATGTAAATCAATTGCCTAGTCGCCAACTAATCTATCGGAAGTGACATTTCCGTATGTGCAGTCAGCATTTGAGTTTCACAAGAAATGTTAAGTTTTAAGAAATCTGGTTCTCATGCGAATATGGCATTCTTCGTTGACAGAAAAATATGCGTTTTAGCAGCTAAAAACGTATTTTTCAATCAATTACGAAATTTTAAAGGATAACTGTTTGAAAGAATTCAAATCTTCATTCCTTCTGACATTTAATGAAAAAATTCCAACTCTCTATCTTGAGCGGAAGTAATTTAAAAAAGTAAAAACTGAAACCACTACACAAAACCCAATACGTACCGTAAAACCACCCAAGGGCCCCCTTATGGGCCCTGAGATTTTTTTACAGTGCCGCATTAATGTCCTCCTGCCTTGAACTATTACTCTCCAAAGTTTCAGTACGATAGGATTAAAACTGTTGATCTGTATTTAAGACAGACAAACCCTGTAATTTTTATACATTAATATATATGGATATAAAGGCGAATGTAAGTGTATGTACCTGTTTCATTACATTGGCCACCATTCACGCGCAATTCGCCTGCTCACGGAGGAGAAATACAATAATGCCCGTAGCGTAGTCACCGTTGCTAAGTAACATCGCAGTGTGAGATTCGTCAGACGCCGGACCGCGCGAGAGGAAAGTAGCTGAGAATTGGTCCGTGCTGCATGATTCTAGACGTTTGAAGGTAAAATTTTCTTCATAGACGTAGTCACGAAAGTTTACGAAATGGTTTTTTTCCCTGGTTTCGGCGTGGCGGCACTCATGGCTGGTATAATTACAGGTAAGCTTGGCGGTGACATTTTCTCGGAATGGTGTATAGAACAAGCCGTCATGCATGGAAAGAAATTACAAGGTGGCTAATAAATTTTTTGTGGTGATGATTTTTTATGTTTCCGTTTCATGTTGTCTTAGCCTGAATATTATGTGTACTGTTTTGACATGAAGCCGAAAATCTGGCAGCCCTCGTATGTTACCTTTCCCTGTATTTGTGAAATCTTTCATATTCCCGTTGCACGAACACCTCGCTAAGGGCAATTTCGGTTGCAGATTCGGGTTTAAAAATGTAAATCAATTGCCTAGTCGCCAACTAATCTATCGGAAGTGACATTTCCGTATGTGCAGTCAGCATTTGAGTTTCACAAGAAATGTTAAGTTTTAAGAAATCTGGTTCTCATGCGAATATGGCATTCTTCGTTGACAGAAAAATATGCGTTTTAGCAGCTAAAAACGTATTTTTCAATCAATTACGAAATTTTAAAGGATAACTGTTTGAAAGAATTCAAATCTTCATTCCTTCTGACATTTAATGAAAAAATTCCAACTCTCTATCTTGAGCGGAAGTAATTTAAAAAAGTAAAAACTGAAACCACTACACAAAACCTAATACGTACCGTAAAACCACCCAAGGGCCCCCTTATGGGCCCTGAGATTTTTTTACAGTGCCGCATTAATGTCCTCCTGCCTTGAACTATTACTCTCCAAAGTTTCAGTACGATAGGATTAAAACTGTTGATCTGTATTTAAGACAGACAAACCCTGTAATTTTTATACATTAATATATATGGATATAAAGGCGAATGTAAGTGTATGTACCTGTTTCATTACATTGGCCACCATTCACGCGCAATTCGCCTGCTCACGGAGGAGAAATACAATAATGCCCGTAGCGTAGTCACCGTTGCTAAGTAACATCGCAGTGTGAGATTCGTCAGACGCCGGACCGCGCGAGAGGAAAGTAGCTGAGAATTGGTCCGTGCTGCATGATTCTAGACGTTTGAAGGTAAACTTTTCTTCATAGACGTAGTCACGAAAGTTTACGAAATGGTTTTTTTCCCTGGTTTCGGCGTGGCGGCACTCATGGCTGGTATAATTACAGGTAAGCTTGGCGGTGACATTTTCTCAAATTGGTCTATAGAACAAGACGTCACGCATCGTAACAAATTAGAAGGTGGGTAATGAATTTTTTGTACCTATGATTTTTTCTGTTTAATGTTGCCTGAATATATTGTGTACTGTCTTGACATGAAGCCGAAAATCTGGCAGCCCTCGTATGTTACCTTTCCCTGTATTTGTGAAATCTTTCATATTCCCGTTGCACGAACACCTCGCTAAGGGCAATTTCGGTTGCAGATTCGGGTTTAAAAATGTAAATCAATTGCCTAGTCGCCAACTAATCTATCGGAAGTGACATTTCCGTATGTGCAGTCAGCATTTGAGTTTCACAAGAAATGTTAAGTTTTAAGAAATCTGGTTCTCATGCGAATATGGCATTCTTCGTTGACAGAAAAATATGCGTTTTAGCAGCTAAAAACGTATTTTTCAATCAATTACGAAATTTTAAAGGATAACTGTTTGAAAGAATTCAAATCTTCATTCCTTCTGACATTTAATGAAAAAATTCCAACTCTCTATCTTGAGCGGAAGTAATTTAAAAAAGTAAAAACTGAAACCACTACACAAAACCCAATACGTACCGTAAAACCACCCAAGGGCCCCCTTATGGGCCCTGAGATTTTTTTACAGTGCCGCATTGATGTCCTCCTGCCTTGAACTATTACTCTCCAAAGTTTCAGTACGATAGGATTTAAACTGTTGATTTGTCTTTAAGACAGACAAACCCTGTAATTTTTATACATAAATATATATGGATATAAAGGCGAATGTAGGTGTATGTACCTGTTTCATTACATTGGCCACCATTCACGCGCAATTCGCCTGCTCACGGAGGAGAAATACAATAATGCCCGTAGCGTAGTCACCGTTGCTAAGTAACATCGCAGTGTGAGATTCGTCAGACGCCGGACCGCGCGAGAGGAAAGTAGCTGAGAATTGGTCCGTGCTGCATGATTCTAGACGTTTGAAGGTAAAATTTTCTTCATAGACGTAGTCACGAAAGTTTACGAAATGGTTTTTTTCCCTGGTTTCGGCGTGGCGGCACTCATGGCTGGTATAATTACAGGTAAGCTTGGCGGTGACATTTTCTCAAATTGGTCTATAGAACAAGACGTCACGCATCGTAACAAATTAGAAGGTGGGTAATGAATTTTTTGTACCTATGATTTTTTCTGTTTAATGTTGCCTGAATATATTGTGTACTGTCTTGACATGAAGCCGAAAATCTGGCAGCCCTCGTATGTTACCTTTCCCTGTATTTGTGAAATCTTTCATATTCCCGTTGCACGAACACCTCGCTAAGGGCAATTTCGGTTGCAGATTCGGGTTTAAAAATGTAAATCAATTGCCTAGTCGCCAACTAATCTATCGGAAGTGACATTTCCGTATGTGCAGTCAGCATTTGAGTTTCACAAGAAATGTTAAGTTTTAAGAAATCTGGTTCTCATGCGAATATGGCATTCTTCGTTGACAGAAAAATATGCGTTTTAGCAGCTAAAAACGTATTTTTCAATCAATTACGAAATTTTAAAGGATAACTGTTTGAAAGAATTCAAATCTTCATTCCTTCTGACATTTAATGAAAAAATTCCAACTCTCTATCTTGAGCGGAAGTAATTTAAAAAAGTAAAACTGAAACCACTACACAAAACCCAATACGTACCGTAAAACCACCCAAGGGCCCCCTTATGGGCCCTGAGATTTTTTTACAGTGCCGCATTGATGTCCTCCTGCCTTGAACTATTACTCTCCAAAGTTTCAGTACGATAGGATTTAAACTGTTGATTTGTCTTTAAGACAGACAAACCCTGTAATTTTTATACATAAATATATATGGATATAAAGGCGAATGTAGGTGTATGTACCTGTTTCATTACATTGGCCACCATTCACGCGCAATTCGCCTGCTCACGGAGGAGAAATACAATAATGCCCGTAGCGTAGTCACCGTTGCTAAGTAACATCGCAGTGTGAGATTCGTCAGACGCCGGACCGCGCGAGAGGAAAGTAGCTGAGAATTGGTCCGTGCTGCATGATTCTAGACGTTTGAAGGTAAAATTTTCTTCATAGACGTAGTCACGAAAGTTTACGAAATGGTTTTTTTCCCTGGTTTCGGCGTGGCGGCACTCATGGCTGGTATAATTACAGGTAAGCTTGGCGGTGACATTTTCTCGGAATGGTGTATAGAACAAGCCGTCATGCATGGAAAGAAATTACAAGGTGGCTAATAAATTTTTTGTGGTGATGATTTTTTATGTTTCCGTTTCATGTTGTCTTAGCCTGAATATTATGTGTACTGTTTTGACATGAAGCCGAAAATCTGGCAGCCCTCGTATGTTACCTTTCCCTGTATTTGTGAAATCTTTCATATTCCCGTTGCACGAACACCTCGCTAAGGGCAATTTCGGTTGCAGATTCGGGTTTAAAAATGTAAATCAATTGCCTAGTCGCCAACTAATCTATCGGAAGTGACATTTCCGTATGTGCAGTCAGCATTTGAGTTTCACAAGAAATGTTAAGTTTTAAGAAATCTGGTTCTCATGCGAATATGGCATTCTTCGTTGACAGAAAAATATGCGTTTTAGCAGCTAAAAACGTATTTTTCAATCAATTACGAAATTTTAAAGGATAACTGTTTGAAAGAATTCAAATCTTCATTCCTTCTGACATTTAATGAAAAAATTCCAACTCTCTATCTTGAGCGGAAGTAATTTAAAAAAGTAAAAACTGAAACCACTACACAAAACCTAATACGTACCGTAAAACCACCCAAGGGCCCCCTTATGGGCCCTGAGATTTTTTTACAGTGCCGCATTAATGTCCTCCTGCCTTGAACTATTACTCTCCAAAGTTTCAGTACGATAGGATTAAAACTGTTGATCTGTATTTAAGACAGACAAACCCTGTAATTTTTATACATTAATATATATGGATATAAAGGCGAATGTAAGTGTATGTACCTGTTTCATTACATTGGCCACCATTCACGCGCAATTCGCCTGCTCACGGAGGAGAAATACAATAATGCCCGTAGCGTAGTCACCGTTGCTAAGTAACATCGCAGTGTGAGATTCGTCAGACGCCGGACCGCGCGAGAGGAAAGTAGCTGAGAATTGGTCCGTGCTGCATGATTCTAGACGTTTGAAGGTAAACTTTTCTTCATAGACGTAGTCACGAAAGTTTACGAAATGGTTTTTTTCCCTGGTTTCGGCGTGGCGGCACTCATGGCTGGTATAATTACAGGTAAGCTTGGCGGTGACATTTTCTCAAATTGGTCTATAGAACAAGACGTCACGCATCGTAACAAATTAGAAGGTGGGTAATGAATTTTTTGTACCTATGATTTTTTCTGTTTAATGTTGCCTGAATATATTGTGTACTGTCTTGACATGAAGCCGAAAATCTGGCAGCCCTCGTATGTTACCTTTCCCTGTATTTGTGAAATCTTTCATATTCCCGTTGCACGAACACCTCGCTAAGGGCAATTTCGGTTGCAGATTCGGGTTTAAAAATGTAAATCAATTGCCTAGTCGCCAACTAATCTATCGGAAGTGACATTTCCGTATGTGCAGTCAGCATTTGAGTTTCACAAGAAATGTTAAGTTTTAAGAAATCTGGTTCTCATGCGAATATGGCATTCTTCGTTGACAGAAAAATATGCGTTTTAGCAGCTAAAAAACGTATTTTTCAATCAATTACGAAATTTTAAAGGATAACTGTTTGAAAGAATTCAAATCTTCATTCCTTCTGACATTTAATGAAAAAATTCCAACTCTCTATCTTGAGCGGAAGTAATTTAAAAAAGTAAAAACTGAAACCACTACACAAAACCCAATACGTACCGTAAAACCACCCAAGGGCCCCCTTATGGGCCCTGAGATTTTTTTACAGTGCCGCATTGATGTCCTCCTGCCTTGAACTATTACTCTCCAAAGTTTCAGTACGATAGGATTTAAACTGTTGATTTGTCTTTAAGACAGACAAACCCTGTAATTTTTATACATAAATATATAATGGATATAAAGGCGAATGTAGGTGTATGTACCTGTTTCATTACATTGGCCACCATTCACGCGCAATTCGCCTGCTCACGGAGGAGAAATACAATAATGCCCGTAGCGTAGTCACCGTTGCTAAGTAACATCGCAGTGTGAGATTCGTCAGACGCCGGACCGCGCGAGAGGAAAGTAGCTGAGAATTGGTCCGTGCTGCATGATTCTAGACGTTTGAAGGTAAAATTTTCTTCATAGACGTAGTCACGAAAGTTTACGAAATGGTTTTTTTCCCTGGTTTCGGCGTGGCGGCACTCATGGCTGGTATAATTACAGGTAAGCTTGGCGGTGACATTTTCTCGGAATGGTGTATAGAACAAGCCGTCATGCATGGAAAGAAATTACAAGGTGGCTAATAAATTTTTTGTGGTGATGATTTTTTATGTTTCCGTTTCATGTTGTCTTAGCCTGAATATTATGTGTACTGTTTTGACATGAAGCCGAAAATCTGGCAGCCCTCGTATGTTACCTTTCCCTGTATTTGTGAAATCTTTCATATTCCCGTTGCACGAACACCTCGCTAAGGGCAATTTCGGTTGCAGATTCGGGTTTAAAAATGTAAATCAATTGCCTAGTCGCCAACTAATCTATCGGAAGTGACATTTCCGTATGTGCAGTCAGCATTTGAGTTTCACAAGAAATGTTAAGTTTTAAGAAATCTGGTTCTCATGCGAATATGGCATTCTTCGTTGACAGAAAAATATGCGTTTTAGCAGCTAAAAACGTATTTTTCAATCAATTACGAAATTTTAAAGGATAACTGTTTGAAAGAATTCAAATCTTCATTCCTTCTGACATTTAATGAAAAATTCCAACTCTCTATCTTGAGCGGAAGTAATTTAAAAAAGTAAAAACTGAAACCACTACACAAAACCTAAT
>CAUJGU010000078.1:0-31837 GCA_963169105.1 Ceriagrion tenellum | reverse complement strand
GACCTGCTGAAATCGCTCCATCTCCCTCCTCCTCCTCATCTCCGATCAGTTCATCCCCTCCCATGCCCCCGCCTTGGTACCGCGTGCCGAAAGTCATCTGTATGCTCTTATATATTATTCGAATGGAGTGATTGTAGGAGGGATGGAGTGTCCTGATTTCAAGAGCCTTGTGTGGTTTTTGATGAAATGTCAACGTCTCATCTTCGAATTGCAACATACACACTCCCCGTTTCTAAGCCGCACGTATTTACGCCTGGCAAGGAGGTTATAGCCAGAATGTGCTCTGGCTGAGATGTTTCACAACAAACCGTACGTGTAGTATGGAAGGTCGTCATTTTAGAATGCAACAGCCAGCTGCACGTTGATATGGATATCGCAAAGTGAAAGGAATGCGGAAGTGTCGCACTCCTATCGAATGACCTTCTGGGTAGAACGTACTTTCTTCTTCTTCTCTCGGCGCCTGCCCAAGCCGGCCTCGGCCATGGTTAACAATGTAACAAAGGCGTATTAAGGACGGTACTTAAAGTATCTCCACATTTCTCTCCCGAATCTGTAGCTGACCATACAGAGTCAGAATATGCATAACAGAGGCACATTCAGCAGGAAACGCGTGCATTAAGAGAAACAGTTATTTGCGTTAAGACAAACATTTCAAAAGTCATTTCTCTTAGAAAAAAAAGTACAAGGTCAAAACACTCAAACTTTCAACTCTTGCGGAGACAAAAAAAATCTCCAAAGTTGAGTTCAAAGAACTCCATATTTGACAGCGGTTCAGCCAAAATGCCTAAGTAGACAAAAAAAACCAACACAAGCACCTGAAAACACTTCAAGCACAAAATTTTTTTTGAAATTTTTGACCCCTTTCCCTCAAAAAGGGGTAACCCCAGAAAAAAGGGGTCGGGTGCAAAGACAGAGTGCCGAACTCGGTTCCACTGCGCTCCCCGCCACCAATCGCCACCGAAGAGGGAGAACAGAAAGGGCAGCGTTGGGTAGGTTTCGGGGAAAGGGAAAGGTTAACACGCTTCGTCGGAGACCCAGGATCCGCCGTCGACCCTGCTGTAGAAGGGTTTTAATTGGGAAACATGGCATTTCTTAATGAACGCGCCCGTTCGTTCGTCGGAAAGTTCCACCGTTACAGGGCTAGTAAAACTGGTGATTTCACTTGATTTAAACCATCTCGGGAGGAGTTTACCCGTCACCCGATCCGGGGCAGAACTCATTGGATGTAACCGGTACGCGGAAAGGATGTAACCGGAGGCGAGGAAAGTTTAATTTTTAACAGATCAAAAGCTTCCTGTTGCTCTTTCCCCCATTGAAAACACGCATTTTTCTTCTTCAAAGAATTTAGTGGAGTCGATAGTTCGGAGAATGACGGGATGAATTTGGAGTAATAGCTGCACCTACCAAGGAATCTCCTAACACCCTTAATGTTTTTGGGAGGTGGGAAATCTCTGAATACCCGTGTTCTTTCCGGGTCAACTCTTATTCCCCGTCCCGATAAAATGTGCCCCAGGAATTTTATTTCCGGGAGAGCAATAGAGAGCTTTTGGGGGTTGACCGTTAAGTTAGCATTCATGGACACCACTGGACATAGCACTGGACACCAGCGAAAAAATCCCAGTTTGTGGCATATCCCCTGTATTTATACCTCTCGGCTCTTGCCCCGGCCCTTTTGACACTCGCCCTCTCGTTTCGTTCACCGTGGAAAGGCTGAGTTGATTCCCGGGCCGGGTTCTTTCGGCAAAATAGGGGGAGGGGTGGGGGAGGGACCAGGTGCACGGTTCACCCATCCCCTACCTTATATGGCTGTGCGTGTTGCATTCTAACGGGGTATAAGGGGAATCATAGGAATGAAATTCACACATACAGAAGATAAAAATGCCAATTTATTGTTGTACTTTCAAAACAGTCATAACGACAAACATATAATACACTGCAAAGTACAAAATTTGACAAAAGAAATTACAAAAATAGAACAATGTGCAGTGAGAACTTGAAAATGTACACAATGTATTAGAATCTAAGAATGAGCCATAGATATAAAAGTAATGTAAAGAATTATGTGAAATCATATCAATGTAAGCATGAAGCAGGAAGTTTATAATGTAAGATGAAAAATTTCAAAAATCTAAAAGGAAAAGCGAGCAAGTCATAACTGCAAATTTTAAATGTAATACCCTGCAATGAAAACATTTACTTGCTGCAAAGATGAAGTAAAAAAATGACACAGAAGAACGATCACTTTAAAAATTAAAACAAATCCCAGTAACAATCAAAACTAAAGCAAAGAACAATGTGATGCCATAACCCCAAACACTATAAACTCTCAAGATCAAAACTTAGAAAAATGCAATAACAGCTTGTAGATAAGAATGAAAACATAAAAGAACACTGTACTCACAGATTTTTGTGCACAACAAATCCAGGAGAGCACCAAATCTATCATACTTTGAATGCAAGAGCTAATCAAATGGCACTATTCTAAGAGTGCAGTTCAGCCTAGCCCAGAGTTTCATACTAGAAAGGGAGGGTTCTGAGTCATGTCCTATGGCGAGCATTTGCTGACTTAAATTTCATATATTACTGTAATGAGGTTTAAGGAATGGTGTTAACTTCACCATTTCTTAGCCTTAAGCCTGAATCACACAATCATTTTTTCCGTCCCTCTAAGGAGTAGCTCGATGGGAATGATAGCTCGGGCTATCATTTTCTGAATCACACGGTCATTTTGGCCATCCTTTTCTCCATCATTTTTTCCATCCCTTTACTCTTAGTTACTGTTTACTACTCTCAATCCATCGAAAGCGAACAGCGTTAGAGTCGCTCTTTGCAGCCGAGCGCTCTGACTGGCTAATTGGCAGAGTCAACAATGCCTCCAGGGATGGAAAAAGGGACGTGCCCCGTGACAGAAAAAGCGATAGGGATCCCTATCACTGGAGCCATCCCTAACTTTGTTCGCATCACGTGATCATTTGATCTATCCATTGAAAGGGACGGAAAAAATGATCGTGTGATTCAAGCATAAGTTGCAGTAGGAAATGAAATATCAAGTCAATCACTATGCATTGCAATTCATACTTCAAACAAGCATTTGTCAATAAACCAATGTGGACCGAGGCACTTAGATTTGTTAAAACAATGTGCAATTGCAACCATTTAATGGCTAGAGTCATGATGAAACAAGACTGATCTGCACAATCACATAACTATTCCCATGACCAGATATTGTTCCCCCAGATAGTAGGAGCAGGAAAGTGTCTCAAAGATTTTGACCCCATCAGTGTGCAGCAATGACTATAGTACATCTAGAGCTTCAGTACAGAAATCCATGTCTCATGAAGAAGATATAACAGTGCAGAGGCTTGTCGATGAAGACTGTCAAAGTTTTCCCTCGATGCTGTTGAAGCTGAGCAAGTCAAGTCTCTTGACAGCTTTTGCCTATAAGCCAGGAACATCTGGGAAAAGTTAAGTGAGTCCAAGAGTTAGATGATGACAAAGAAAAACTTAGGGGATACCTTAGGTTGAAGTAAAAAATGATAAAAAAGACTTACTAATATTTTCCACCTATTGCATGGGTGATGATACCTAGTTGATGGAAAACCTGTGAGCAGAAACTCAGTTTCCTTTTCCTCCTTACAGAAGTTTTCAGCCTTAGGAGTCAACTCTCAAACGCAAATACCAGTCAGCCATCTGCTCAACTCTGAGTGACGAAGAAATAAAGAAAAAAGAAGAAATTGGCAAAAAATTCTTATTACATAAAATGTAACTCATTAGTAGTAGTATGATAGAAAATTTCATTCCACCTACCTAGTAAGAGCTATATTTTTCATAGTAGCGTTGGGTGGCTCATTCACACATCATCAGCAGAGAATTTGAAGATCAGTCTGTAGCAGCTGACACTCACATATTCAACCACAGCCAAGCAATTCATTCATATATTATTCTTTATCTTGATATTCTTCATAATTTACCTGTAGTAGCACACATATGGAGGAGTTAAATTACAGAAGTCAGAACACCAAACAGGATAATGTTAAAATATCAACTATTTCACTGACTCAACCATGGACTAAGCCAAATCAATAAAGTTATTGTGATATGGATTATATGGAGTACTCAGATGTAGGTCAGAAAAAAAAATGCATAATGTACTTCCAATTTATTTGGTCACGACCATTATATTTTAACATTAGCATTTAACATTAATGAAGAACAAGTGCTGTGGAACTAACTTTACCCATGATCATGGGTATTCACTTAAAAATTGATAAGATTAAAAAAGCTTTGCTGTTGGAATTAGACATTTTAAACTGTGATCCACAGAATTTTTCTTAATTAATGAAAAGTAAAACGTAATCATGATACTCACCATGAGTACCCCTGTTGTACTGAATGGTTCCACTTTATTGCAGAACCATTCAGAATGATTCTGCAATGTTTGTGCAATGCTTTTTATATCACATTTCTAATTATGAAATCAGGAATACAAACTGTATAAAGGAACTTCATTGACCTAAAAATGCGTAAAAACAATAATATATTATTTTATTTCCCATATGTTGCATTAGGAATGTATTTGCAACCAAGTCTATACTGCTGCAATGCATTTGAAACGTACATGCAATGTATCTCTAAAATCCAGAGGTGGATCCAGAATGAGGTTCAGGTGGCTGCATTTTTAAGTTCTTTTCAATATTTTCAAATCGTTTACTATTAAGTATCCGCTTAATTTTTCGTTATGTCTGTGTTTACTGGAATCGCTCACCATTACGAGCGTTGATATATACAATCAGTTGAAATGTGCCTTTCAATTAATGAGATCCCTGTGTTGCATTCCCGCAGGAATCAGAAAAGTTTTCCACATGTACCGAAGTAAGAAAAGCGCAGTTACTTGTTTTATTATGCTAGAGTAACATGTAAATATGAAAAATATATCTTGTGTAACGGGTTCAATTTTATTTTTGTGCTAGCCGCAATGTTTTACTCTGTACTCATCATAGAAACGGTTGTTTGCGTTTTAAGCCTTTTTCCCAGGATTAGGCTCGTTGGACTGATGCTTAATATTTTTAAGTTTGGCCTCATGGTAGAGCATTAATAATCCGAGTGTAATTTTTAAAATTAAGTTTTTTCACGGTAATTTTAATGTTTGCGCTTTTTCGGCTGTCTTAAAATTTAATTTTAACTTAAAAATGCGGTGAAGTACATGACATCCATGTAACCATGAAAAATATGTTATGCGCTGCAAAGAATGTAAAAATTGC
Source organism: Ceriagrion tenellum (assembly GCA_963169105.1). NCBI lineage: Eukaryota > Metazoa > Arthropoda > Insecta > Odonata > Coenagrionidae > Ceriagrion > Ceriagrion tenellum. Next base: position 26,576 of record CAUJGU010000078.1, on the reverse strand, counting down.
ATAGCTATCTCATTTGAATTAAGCGCCTCATAGCGACAGCAGTGCCATCTCTTTTCGCGCTTACTACACGAACTACAATGGCACATCATCAGCGCATGCGCAGAGCTCAGGCTCGAGCGGTGGAACCACGGCATCTCCTTCCGCCTGTAGCTGTTCGTTTCCCTCGTTAATTCTTTCGCCGTCACGGAGCTAGTTCGGACGTTAACTTGGAGCAACCTAGAAGTGACTGCTGCAACTTGCATATAAGGGACTGCTGCCCATTGCCTGCATTCTCAAAGGCCAATATTAGGTAAGAATTTATATCTTTCGTTCCTTCTACTGTGCGTTACATTTGTAAGTATCATATGCATCAAAGCTATTGTAATAGCAAATGGACATCAAACCAATTGACTATAGGAGTTACATTAAACCCTTCATGTTGACTGAGACTTAAGAAGGCCATGAGGTATATAGTTGGCCCATAGCATCATGTTTGAAAGCTTTCATTCTTTTCGGCTCAGTTTTTTGGATTGTCCATGCTTCTGATTATACTCAATTAGAATGCAAATGAGTTCTGTTGACAACATTGCTTTCATGCATGGTTCCCTTATGTTGAGTCTTACAGGGTTAGTCTCATTCTTCGTACAGTGCCATGAAATCCTTTGAATAGGCTCTCACGGAGGGATGTAGATTCAGCGTAGTGGTTTCAGGGCTTTTCACCGCGTTTGTCCATTTCCATAGACAGCTGTTTCGCCGGCATTGCAGATGGCGTCTTCAGGTCATCTTCACTGAAAGGCAGTGTTTCAATTGTCTGTCGGGTCATTCCATGTCAGTTCATCCAGGCCATGACACCCACCGTCTCAGATTTTGATGAAACTTGGTATATTTCATCCTTTTGTGTAGATATGAAACAATATAAAGTTTTTCTTCATCGTCTTCACTAGTAAATTATTAACAGACGTTCAAAGTTGAGGAAAAACTGCATTTTTTCCATGACCGAGGCCCCGTGGGCTTTTGTACATCCAGAGGAAAATAAATTCTCGTTGTTTCTCATGAAATTCTTATGAAAATTTGCAGTTTTATCATGAAAACTATGAGAATTTCGAAAAAAATAGAAATATATCTTTTTTATAAATATTTTTAATAGAAATGATGGACATAAAAAGAGTAATTTTTTTGTTATTATTCATCCGAATTTGATATCAGAGTCAGTTGAAGTCATGGAGAAGCACTGCTCTACCATTTTCACTGCAGGTTAAGAAATAGAGATAAAAATTGGCTAAGAGTTGCCACCTGGTCAAAAACTTTGCGATGCCATCAGATCTCTTGATAAGTACCCAATGCTTTTGCTTGAAAGCGAGGGTATGGGAATACTGTGTAGTGCCCATTGTGATTGGATGGGGACAGCAATTGATGTCAAAAACTTTCAAAACCTATTTCCAGAAAAGGGTTGAGAACTTTGATATTTCGTCACCGATAACTCAAAAAGTAGGTATTGGGTCAGGAAATGAAGAAATATGTTTCTTTTTATTTTTCAAACACTATCCTGTACAGTAACTGAGTGAGCAAGCCGATTTCCAATTCTGATGTGTTTTTCAAAGGTAATAGTCGAGTGTTCTTATGCAAAAAAGATAAGAAGAAATATTACGCTAAAAATGCAGTGTTGGCCAAAATATTTTATCGATTCTGAAGAGCCAAACAGGATCTGAGTTTTTAAAAATCCTCTTGCTCAAACTTCTTACTGACTTAAAATCATGAAAATTTGATATAAACATTAAAGACATAGGTGTTACATTTGTGTGAAGGCCTGACATGTTATCGGAACTGAGAAACGCACATTTCTTTGTGTAAACAAAATTTTTTTACCTCTGAAAGCACCGAAAAAGCCATTTTATTTTCAGATGTGGTAGGTTACCCCTTTATGATTATTAGAAAAAAAGTTTGGCTTGATTGACAAATTGCCTTTGGTAGATAATTAGCATTTTATGGAACCATGTTTTTCACGTGAAAATCTCTCAAATCTAATGAAACATGCAAGTTTGTAGAATTTTTGATAACTCTAAGGATATACTTCTATTTTTTTCGAAATTCTCATAGTTTTTATGATAAAACAGCAAATTTTCGTAACAATTGCATGAGAAACAACAATGAGACATTTTTTCCTCTGGATGTACAAAAGCCCACGAGGAAAAACTGCAGTATTGCCCAAACTTTTGATGCAGCGCTTCGTTCATAGAAAGAAAGTGCAAGAAAAAAAGGGGGAACTTCTTTCCACCCACCTTAGTGTTTTTTCCCTGTCAGAATGGGTCATAAAGACAACTCCCGACCCTCACCCATAGGGCCATACCTCCCCCCCTCAACTCCTCCCCGTACACGCCATCCCCTCTTCCTCGTTTCAGTGTCCCTCAAGACGGAGGGACGAGAGCACGAGGGGCCCTAAGGGTTCCCACCCCCCTCGCTCCCTCATTTGTCAGAAGCCGTCACCCTGGACCGCGGAGTGTCGAACGCTTGACCCTACCTCTAATCTCGGCGTCTCCTCTCGTTTTCGAACTCCGCTCCGGAAAAAGAAAAACGGGAGAAACAATTGAGAACCATCTGGAGCACCCCTAGTTCCCCCAGTGTCAACGATTTTCCTTCTACCACCCACTTTCCCACCCCCTCCAATGAACGTTAACGAACATTTTAAAACTACCTTGACAACGCTCATTGGCTGGGGGATGCAAACGAACTCCGCTCCGTGCCGGAGAGAATTCATATTAAAAGGGTTCTCTTCGGCGCAAAAAGAGAGACAGCCAGGGTGGAGACACCCTTAGACGGTCCTGCCCTCTCCTCGAGCCGCCGCCCACCAGCCAGTTCGCCCACGGAGACCGCTTGCCGACCGAGGATTAGCCGCCGTCGGAGCAACGCCGGCTCTCATCTCGCATCCTTTCCCGCACCCTCTGCACCCATTCCTCGGCACGGACCCAGCCGACGAGGAATCCTTTTCCCCCCCTCGGAACGGACCCAGCCGACGAGGGTTTCCTTCCCGTCTACATCCTCGAGACGTGAGCGGGCGCCGCGCCGCGCCCATCATCGGAGCGGATGTAAGTGAACCCGCCTAGGAGACGGAGACGGGCTTACGGGCCTAGGAGACGGAGTAGAGCGGGTGTCTTGGTCCGTGGTGCTTGAGGCCTGCCTCCTCCGGGAAAAACCACCGGCGCTCATCAGCCCTCCCGTAACCCCGGAGCGCCTCGCCGCCGCAGCCGACCACCTTCCATCCAACGCCTCACCCCCTGACCTCCGGGTAATCCACACCTCCGAGCGCCCCGTCACGCCAAGGGACGTGCGGGAGACCTTCCCCGGGAGCCCCCACGAAGAATCCCGGCCGTGGGACCTGCAGCCCCTATATCGCGGCGCTTCCCCCTACTCTCTCCTCGGCGAGTCAATCCGGCTCCGGCCACGCGATCCCCGTGTGGCCCGGGTTTTATTTGAGCCCGAATAAGGACCCAATAATGGGTCCAATTAAGGGCTAATGGGACCCAATAAAGGGCTAATGGGACCCTGATAAGGATGCCTAGGTTATAACCTGAGATCCTTCATACGGCTAATGGGACCCTACTAAGGATGCCTGGTCATTACCACAATTACACTCACAAGCACTCAAATCACTCACTCACACACACAGACGGGCCCAACTTCTGGGAGAAATCGCTAAAAAAGAGCGTGGTCAAAATATAAACACAAAGACAAACTAGGGTGAGCGTCGGATACGCGTATTTCGGCCACAAGGTGGCCCTCTTCGGCGAGCTGAAGGGAAAAGCACTAGCAACACGAGGTTGTAAGTGAACGAAAGGGGAGGACAGCCTGGAATAAATACTGAAGGGACCAAAAGGATGGAGGGGGTAGGGAAACCAATGACCAATGGGTGTTGAAGAGAGCAAAAAGCATTGGTGGATAGCGGAGAAAGGGGGAGGGAGGGAAGAGAGAAAGGGGGGTGGCGAGTGAACGCAAGTGGCCGTTGTAATAGGGGGGGGTCAAACTGACAGTTGAAGTAGGGGAGGGAAGGAAGTAGGGGAGAAAAACAAACGAAAACTAAATATCAAAACAAAACGTCCGTTGAAGTAAAGCACGGGGATAACGACCAAAATTTAAATTTGAAACTAAACTGACAGTTGATGTATGAGGGTAACGAGAAATTACGTGAAATATACAGAAGGAGAAACATCTAAGTCTATAATAGAAAATAATGGAGAGTAATAAATCGGCCCTTTGTCGCTACTTACTAGGTTTCTTCTGAGTTTGTGTATGTATAAACTTTCATAAGCGTCAAGTAAATGATTATCTGTTTGTTTCATGAGTTGTAGGTTGTGTTCCGATGTATCGTGTTCTGTGTCGAGTGAGTGTTGTGCGATACTGGATTTTTCAGCGATTGTATTTGAAATGTGCCATATGTTCTTTAAATCTGGTTTTAATGCTTCTACGGGTTTGCCCTACGTATGCCAAATCCCATGATGAGCAAGATATTTAATATATGCCGGATTTATTGACTTTCTATTTTATCTTTGGTGTTCCCCAATAAGTGTTTTAGTTTGTTATTATTACTAAAAGAAATCTTTGTATTCACCGTCTTAAATATCTTTTCCAGATCTTTTGTGATTTTCGGGTGGCAGGGAAGTTTAATATAGCGCACCGGTTCAACTTTGTTGTGTGAGTGTGATTATGGTAATGACCAGGCATCCTTAGTAGGGTCCCATTAGCCCTATGAAGGATCTCAGGTTATAACCTAGGCATCCTTATCAGGGTCCCATTAGCCCTCGAAAAGGATCCCAACTGGGTTTTGTTCGGTGGTCACTGGCGAGGAAGTAACATTCCCGTAAACCATCACAGGAGGGTTTTCTGGTAGAGAGGCTGTGGTTGGTCCCTGCTGTGGAATCCCCTTTTCCCGCAAACCAACACAGTAAGTGTTGTGTGGTTGCATGTTTGACGAGTGGTGCTTTTTTTATGGCCATTGGAGAATCCTTTAATTTTTGCTATCTTGAGAGGCCGTAGAGCTCAATTTCCTTTGATTTAAGTCTTGTCTGATGTTAATTTCACTATATAAAATTGCAGGAGCAGTGAAGAAATGCTCCACGTTCAGAGATACTCCAGTGGACCTCAATGAGAAGGAAATGCGAAAATGGCTTGTTTTCTCATTTCGGTTATCTGCATCCTTGAAGAAGCCACAGGCAGCCTTTCAAAGAAAAAGGGACAGCAGGAGGATGGAAAGGACAGTATGGATGTGTAAATGCCCAGACGGCACACATTCTGCAGTGTATATGTTTGAAATCTGAAGTTAGAAATAATATTTTTCTCTGCCTCAAGGAAAATTTTTGTATTCATTTGCACTATTCCTTTTATCAGGACTTTTCTCTTCTTTCTCTCTATATGGTCTGTCACTTGCTCATTATCAGTTTGCAGGACCACACCTGTGAAGGTAGGTAAAAGTGCTTAGTAAGGCAATATTTGGGTATTCGATGACAAAGAATAACATGTTTTGAAGCTTGTATTGTGTTAGTGTTATGGCATGTAATGATGTTTCAGGAATTTCAGATAATGCTCCTGTAATGAGAATAGGTTTCAGGAGTAGCATGAAAATAAATGTTCTGAAACACGTAATATGCAAATTTATTCATAACCCGCGGCCACTGCGGTTACCCCTCCGCCGCCGCCAGTCAGCCTTGAACAGGACCGGACTTGTTCGAGGTCATCCCACCCCACTAGCCAGGCGAGGTCAACGTGCAAGCGTCAGACGCAACTCAAGAGCAAGATTAGCTCATGGTTGGGGAGGATATAAAAGAACAAACGAGTGAAACTTAGCCATATTTGCAGCTGCTGCAGTCTGGTACAGGTTGTGTCCTATTATAACCAGACCTCTGATCCACGATGGGAGGGATCAAGAGTTATACGAGTCAGTCCTTGCCATATTGCTTTTAGAAGGCATTGATTATACTTATTAGCATGGAGTCATGGATTACCGACGTGGATAGCAAAATTAGCCACGCCCCCGAGATTTCTCTTCCAATCATTGTGGAGGACGAGGAGATTGAATTCATTCCAACGGTCGAGCCATTATAAAGAGAATCACGGCGATATTTTCTCATCAGACCTCACCGATCAACCGTGGTGTAAGGGTGCGGAACATACTACTATCTACAAGTGTAGAGCTGGGCGGTGTGCATCAGCTTCATGATATCACATGGATAAAATGATTGCTCTCGTGGGGCGGAGTATTAACTTTTCTGGCTTCCAGAATCCATCTACTAAAGTTATTGAGCGGTTCAACGTATCCACAGTGAAACAGTTGAAACTCACAGGTGAAATGTTGGAGAAAGCCTTGAATCAAGAAACATCTATCGTATGCAATTTGTACGAAATACATCATGATAACGTCAAGGCGTGTGATGCTTTCACGCTATCTTTACCAAAAGGATCAGAAGTGGTGGAACGTGATGGTGGTGCTGGTGTATCAAAAGGAACGAAAAATATCCATGTGAGCCTCGGATTGACCTGTGACGAACCAGAGAGTGTGCGCCCAGTGACATTTACAACGATACAAAAATCAAGAATAAACTATGGACAGACAAACGAGGAAAAGTAGAATTGATTCAATCTTACACCTTCATTCTCAATGTTGTATCATCAGATATTACTATGTTTTAAATAAAAAGAATTATACCTTACCATGCTCTTTTTCATTTAATACCTTACCAGGAATAGGTTTTTAAATAAAAAGACAGGATATTGGTTTTACAAATTCATCGTTTCAACATATTTTATTTTGTATACACCAGTTAGCAAGCTTATGACAATTATTTCTAGTACATTGTAAATTTTTTGAGAATGAGCGTCAATTAACCATCTCTCATCTGTAGTTAATTTCTTAAGCGACGGACAACCATAGAACTCCAAATTACCCTCACAAATTCCCTTGGAAAGAAGACTGGTTAAGAAAGATGCCTTTTGTGCACCTTTAGTGAACAGATATTTTAATTGCTTCATGTAATTATGTAATATACTCTCCGATTCCGAATAATCAACATATCCGGCATATTTTAAAAAACCGTGATAGTTGTTTCTCAACAAAGAAGCCTCTTTCGCGCATAATAATCGTGTCGGTGATTTAAAGAGCCACGTATTGCAGCATTTGTTTTGAACATCAAAAATGGCCAATTCCTATACTATGTAACTATTATCATTAGCGGTAAAGCTTTGAAATTCAAAAATGGCACTCATCGCGATATATGTCCAACTTACAAGGTTTTTACACCCAATGCGAGGGGTTGAACACACATCAAAGACCTTTTGACTTACAAAATTTTATTTCGTGCCAGAGGTCAAAAAGCGTAACAATCACGCGCGTTGGAAAAATCAGAGCATAGCCAAGTTATACTTTTTGATTACCAGGCAAATTATACGTTATGAGTACCATCTCCAATTCAAGTCTTTCTAAATCCAAATTAAACGTATTATTAGATAAGTTGGTAGCGAGAAATTAACTCACTTTATCACAAATGCCCGAAAGTCTCCGATGAAATAGATCTATAAGCTTGGAGAGTTTTATCAGAGCACACCATTCGTCATCGTTCAAGTTAAATGAGCTTATGTTCTTAATTCACAAATGTCTCTTCCCGTAATAACTTGCATAGGCTAAGCAGGATGAAGTTAATTGTTCTTTTTCACCTTTGTAGAAAAAAAACATTCAGTCTTTTCCAAAATCAGAATATTAGTCCAATCAGCTTGCGAAACAATTACTCTTTTTGTTTACTTGGTTACATTGCACTACCGGCTCAAAGTCTCTGCCAGGGTCGTAACCAACACACACTCTTCGACTTTGTACTATTTAAATAATACACTGATTGAAGTAGCAGATTGTTCAAGAGTGGAGATGCAGCGGGACTGGGATGATGTGCAGCTGGTCTCTTCCTCTTGACGGGGAGAGACTGCAGGACCATTTCCTCCGACGGTGACACCATAGAAACTGACAAGCGTCGCGCTCGCAGGTTGCATAAGAGGAAGAGGATGTTGGGAGAAAAGTGTGGGAACAAGCGTCATCGCCGGATGGGCATGGGTCAACTTCAGCTTTGAGGCGGTTATACTGAAACCGTTGAGTGAGGGAATGTGCGTCTCAGTGCGCAAGTGCTACTGCGCAATTTGTGACAGGGATTGAGGCAGGAAAATGCAATAAAGCTACATTTTTCGGGAGGGGGACAATGAAGTTCCTTCTTCAAAGAGATGAAAGTACGCCCCGTGAGATTGGGCAAGTCCGTGGGGACTTCCGGGCAAGATGGCGGACGTAGCAAGTAAACACTGCAGTAGTTGCGCAGAAAAATTTGAAGATAAAAGTGAAATAGTGACGTGCGAGTACTACTGTCTTTCACGATATCACCTTTAATGTTTAAATATTGATAAGGTAACATTTAATAAGTTGAAAACTAAGGAAATAGTTTACAGGTGTCAAAACTGTAAATCGCTACCTTCCCGCCGATATCAGCAGGTAAAAGATCTGCTTGAGCAGATTTTGTCTAAGTATACGGACCTTGCTGATAAAATGAGTACCCTTGATTTAAAAATAACAAAGTGTAACGAAGTTGTTTTAGAAAATTCTAGTGAAGTGAAAGATCTCCGTGATAAAATTGGCGTGACAAAATCAGTGAGATCTATGAATGTTGCGCACACTACTGGACCCAAAACATACCCGACGATGGTACAATGTGACTACCAAATTACCCCTGGAAGCGAAGGTAATGGAGGGAATCAACTTAAAGCAGGCAACTTGGAGTTAATTACAATAACTTCAGAAGGTCAAAATGCAGATCAAATAGCAGAGGACCCTGATTCTGACAACGCAAGTAAGGAAGACGAAACTGTCGCGGAAGTGCATGGTGATTGGACCCAGGTGAAGCACAGCCAGAAGAAAAGAAGAGTCCAGCCATCGAGGCCTGGTAGTGGAATGGGTAATTCTAACGACAGCAATAATAAAACTGTAACAGTGCATCATGCCGATCATTCAGGTGAGTCATCAAAACCAGTCAAGCGGTTCCGTGAGATCATAGTGGGCATGAACTCGGCCTCTACGGATATGGTCGGTGTGAAAAAGGCGTGGTTACACTTGGGAAAGTTGGCGGGTGGAACCACAGAAGACAATGTTAATATTTTTATGAGGAAAAATTTCCCCCATATCAGTGCAACAGTAACCAAACTTGACTCAAAAGGCTCGAACGCCAGTTTCAAGATAGGTGTGCCATTTCATGTGGGTGACGAAGTGCTGTATAGTAATAAGTGGCCTTGTAATGTTGCTATAAGGCGTTTTTTGTTCAAACGCCAACATGGTGCAGAACTGAAGTGACGGAAAAACGGAAACATCATAAATCTGATGTGTAAAAATTATGACTCAAATTCCGCAGATGGTTTGGTAAAAAACTTAAAAGTTCTTCATTTGAACATTCAGTGTCTACGAAACAAACTTCTGGAATTGGAAGTTTTGGCGAGTGATCTTAAAGTTGACGTTATTTGTATTAATGAACATTGGTTGAAGACTACCGAAGTAAGTTCTGCTCGTTTGACGGGTTTCACAATCGCTGATTATTATTGTACAACGGAGCATAAAAATGGTGGGGTCTTAATTTTTATCTCAGAAAGATTGAACGTCAATTCTATTAACTTAAGCTGTTGCCCTCTTAACGAGGAAAAACTTTTTGAATCTTGCATAGCTAACATCAGTCTGAATGATACTTCTTTTATGATTGTACCATTATACCGATCGCCATCAGCTGATTTTAATGTTTTTCTTCATAAATTGTCCATACTACTGGAATCAATACATAATTTATACAACGATCCAAATGTAATTTTAACGGGTGATTTTAACTGAAACTTTCTCGAAGAATCTCAGGCAAAAAAGGAGTTAATTGGCCTTATTCTTTCCTATAATATGAATGTAACGAATTTCAACCTACAAGAGTGACTCACACTTCTCAAAGTCTTTTAGACTACTGTATCACTAATGTCGATTTATGTAATCTATTTCCCTATCTCAGATCACTTACCCATCTTAACCTCCATCACTGTGAATTCCCCACCCAAGGCTAAAACTCATTATATGAGGAATTTTTCGTACCCAAATATTCAGATACTATGTTCTATGATGCAAAGAGAGAAATGGGCTAATGTTTTTAGTGCCAACACTGTAGACGAAGCTTTTCATTGTTTTTATAGTATGTTTAAATACGGTTTTGACTTGTGCTTTCCCCTTCAACAAACAAGGGTACATAAAAAAACAAGAGTCAACACATGGGTTACTGATGAGATACGCTATTATTCAGTTCTTCTGAAAAACCTATTCGCCTCATTGAGGCAAAATCCTTTTGATGATGCACGACACGAGAAATACCAGGCACTCAAAAAGCATTACAGAAAATTATTAATCACTTCTAAAAGAACATATAATGATAGGAAAATGCAAACTGCTAGCAATAAATCTAAAGCTGCCTGGGAAATAATAAAAAACTCAAAAGGTAAAATATCACACCCTATTCACCCTAAAGTTAAAGGTGACATTACAAGCTATAGCTCAGTAGCAAATCATTTTAATAATTACTTTACAACTACCCAAAGAACAACTTCCTCAAATACAGGATTACTCAATTTCAATACTCCTTCCTCTTTCTTTGCAAACCCCTGTACAGAGTCAGAACTCAAAATTACTATTTCCCAACTTTGTAATAAAGGTAGTGCCGGACCAGATGAAATCCCAGGAAAAGTTATTTTTTATTGATTTGAGCATATAAAGCAACCCCTATTATACCTTATCAATGAATCAAGGTGTTTTTCCTTCATTATTAAAAATGTCCAAAATTGTTCCAATCTATAAAAACAGTGGTAGTTCTGATGATCTAAGCAATTATAGGCCTATTTCAATTCAAAATACTTTTTATAAAATTTTTGAGAAGATCATGTATGCGAGAATAATGGCATATGTTGAAAAGTGTGGTATAATCTCCACTTCCCAGCATGGTTTCAGGAAAGGGAAATCTACTGTGTCGGCAATATATGATGCTCTTGATATGATACTTAATTCTCTTGACAATAAACAGCAGACCTTAGGATTGTTTTTTGATTTGTCAAAGGCATTTGATCATGTCAACCATGATAGGCTCCTTGCTAAACTTGAAAGAATTGGAATTAGAGGTGTCTCCCTAGACTGGTTTAAATCTTATTTGTCAAAACGTTCTCAAGTTGTAACTCTTAGTGTAGATGGGATAAAGTTTATATCAAATGTATGTTATAGCTCCTTAGGGGCTCCTCAGGGCTCTATTATGGGCCCCTTTCTATTTCTTGTTTACATTAATGATCTTCCAAATCAACTATCTGGGATTCCAGGAGTGATGCCAATTATATATGCTGATGATACTAATGTAATAATATCATCAAGCTCACAGGATTGCCTTGTAAAAAGTTCTAAATTAGCATCTGAATTAATTAGTATATGGTGCTGTGATAATCTATTAAATCTTAATATGCACAAAAGTAAAATAGTCTATTTTTCACATAAAAAGAAAGATGAAAGTATGTTAGTAAAAGTTAATGGTAAATCCATAGAACAGGTCTCTTTAGTGAAGTTCTTAGGTGTCCACCTAAGCTCAAACATCTCATGGGAAGAACATATCCAACACTTATGTAATAAATTATCTACAACGTGCTACCTTCTAAGACAGCTATGGCACTCAACAAGCAAAAAAGTTTTGCTAAATCTTTATTATGGCGAATTTTATTCGCATATTAACTATAGCATCTTATTTTGGGGCTCTTCACATTTATCACTAAATGTCTTTAAGATCCAAAAGAGAGCTGTAAGAATAATAGCTGGAAAACCGCATTCTTCACCATCAAGACCAATTTTTACAAACCTGAACCTACTTCCCCTTCCTTGCATATACATAATGAACCTAATTATCTATGTAAAAGCTAATCTACATAGTTTTGCCCGTAACTGTGACATTCACGATCACCATACTAGAAGAGGACATGACATTCACTACCAAACAGTCAGAACTAAGTTGCTAAAAATTGGCCCTAAAGAAATGGGTATTAAATTATTTAATAATTTGCCCATAGAGTTAAAATTCATAAAAAGTATGGGCTGTTTCAAATCCAAATTAAAAGAGTACTTACAACAGAAAATGTATTATTCTGTGCAAGAGTATTTGAATAAAGGGTAATTTAATGTAGTAAACTGGGGAACTAAAGGAAATCTATTATTGGTTATAAGATATTTAATTTAATAAGATTCTATAATATGGAGTTAATTGTGATGTGCATATAAAGTGATATGATATTTGTTGGTATTTTTATCGTATGTACCTAAAATGACGTGCCTTATATCATGTGCATTAATTGTATCCTGATCTCTGGGCAAATAAATTTGTATTGTATTATTGTATTGTATTGGAGAATAATTCGCACTCTCTCTCACTAAGTGCGAAGAGAGCGGTCGCTCCCTCAATGAAGGCCTCCAAAGCGGGGAGAAGCTCAGCGTAAGAGATGAATCCACTGTTGAAGGAAGTCTCATCGCAGTGCAGAGGGTCTTGAAACCGAAGCTTCTTTCCCCCAGCAAAATGTTTCCCATGTTTCTTGAAAGTGCCCCAAAAAATGCAGTTGGAATCAACGTCGACGCCTGCAAGCTCCGTCACGCCGCTTTGGTTGAAACTCACGGATGCCACGATCTGCATTCTGCAACTGATTCTTCTCTAATAATCACCTCTCCCCGTACTCTGCATTTATTCTAGAACAGCAACGCTGGGCTCGGGGATGACATCTCACGTCGCTCCTCATCCCATCGAAGGTGAGTCGGAACAGCTCCAGGCTGCGGCAGTCGTTGAGGTGTGGGGTTATGTGATTGAATTTGCGGAGGAATTTGTGTAGCGAGTGACCTCAAGATTTGCTTGGTTGCATACAGCAACAATATTCCCCGCAAATGTCGAAATGAAAGCTTTGTATCTGAACGCGATTGAGAGCCAGTTGGAAGGCTTTAAAAAATCCAAAATTTTAGGAATAAAGGGGCTTAAACCGTAAAGGGGGGTTCACATGCACGCGTTCTACGCGAAACTAAGCGTAGCCTCTCGCGCGCAGCCAATCAGGTGCTTCGCCTCTAACGCGTGGATTCGCGCGAGCGAAGTTGAGTTTTGCTCAACTTTCTACGCGCGCGACGCGCCAGACACGTGAAACAAATGGCGGAAATCTGGAGTCGTTAGTATTTACTTTGACGATTTAATTGAATATATTAGTCTGCACACAAGATATGTACATTTCTGTGTATCATCGCTACAGTGCTTGATACGAGCCAGTTGTATTGCGGGCACATTAAGAACTTAATGGACTAATTTCGTTGCATAAACATCTCAAGCGACTTTGGTACACCTTCCAAATATTCATCGTAATTTACGATTCCCGGGCCATATCCATGCCCAGAGCATGAAGTTGGGTCGGAAATGAACTATTTATAATTGTCTTTAATGTACATCTTACCTTCAAGGAATGTTTACTGAGCAATGTGCGTCAAAAACTCTTCAAGGCGGTGACATAAAATATGCGACCATACTCAGAGTAGAATATGTAATATAATGTTCTCTTCGATTAAGGTAGAGCTGAAGTTGGCCCGGTTGGTAGCGCGCTTGCCATCGGTATGGAAGTTCGCACGTTCAATTCCAAGTTTGGGCCTTAATTTTTCCTGACCCTACTATAACGTTATTTACAATGACATCTGAATATTTTTATTGAAGGTTTTTGAGGAAAATTTGTCGACCTCAATTTTCGAATAAATTTCTAAATCGTCTTTCTGCCAGCGAGATAATTAGAGATTGGACAATGAGAGGTAAGTTCCAACCTGAGGGGACAAAAGGATCTCGACGCTAGGTCAGAAAAATGACATTAACGCGGTTGTAGCCAATTGCCTGCATTGTAATTTACATTTCTTAATTTTGAAAGAGATACGCAGTTCTCCACTTGTGTCCGTGAAATAGCTACAATGTAAGCCATACGTACTCGGAGTTCTAGCTTTCTAGAGTTCTAGTTTGTCATGTGGCCAGCACCAATTCATTATTTTAACAGAAACTGCACATACCTGCATAACAATATGTTTGCCCTCAATCGCCCCGATGCAATTTGGGAAATTCCAACTCTCCCAAAATTGTGAAGATATCCTCCTCCAGTTTCCCACGGAGGGAACAGGAAAGACTTAATCCTTCAGAGCTATCCATATTGCCTCGGAAGTTTCATGTACGATCTTGCTCATGGTTGATTTACTAATTCTATACTGATAGCATAGACTTGTAACGCTATCTCCGGGAGCAAAATACCTAAAATTCATTACAGATTCGGGCTGTATAAATTCAGGCATACTTCTGCTGTAATCGGACTTATATTTTTAAGCACAAGCCCCCATAAAAGTACAAGCAGATGATAGTTAAAAGAGGTATAATTACCTCAAAGTGGCACTGAAACGTTTTCCAGGCGATATTAATTCTCTCGCCCATGATGACTTAACGATAGAAGGACCAACAAGTCTTAATAAACTGTCAAACATCTCAACTGACATCCTACAGTAATTAAAAAACAGGTCTGTGTCTGGAAGTCTCATTTCTTGTATAAGATGGTGGAAATCGCCTTGGTTTCTCCTTTCTTGGAAAATTGGACGGATCCACCACCTTCTGCGGGCAAACCGTCTTCTCCTTGAGAAGAGGGCTAATATAGCATTGAACCGCCAACGCATCTGAATTGGATCAAGAGGCAGTTTAACATCCATTCTATTATCGAAACAAGCGGTCTCACTTCGTTGAAAATTAGCTTCAACGAGCAATGATGTACATGGAGTTCAACGGTTTGCACGCAGATCTTCTATTTTTCACATCTTCCGCTACCCGCCGCTACGTGTCGCCATGTGCAGTTGACGCGTAGCGCGACGTCGACAACGCTTGCATGTGAACCCTTTCGCACAGTTTCGCACGAAACTGCGCGCACGTGCCGCGTGAAACGCTTGAATGTGAACGGGCCTTAAGAGTCGAAGTATTCTGCAAATTGATTATATATGTAAATAGCTACCCAATGAAAACCTGGAAAACTAGCCGGATCTAAATTAACTACGAATATGCCATTTTTCGCTGAGTGTGGTAACTTGTCGGAAGGATATACTCCGCGAAATAATTCACCCTATCTACTACGTAATAGTCTATCGATTTGAACGCTATCCAATGTAATCTTCCTGTTTTTATCAATTTGTAGTGTAGTATCATTTAGCAAAGACCAAGCATGTCACGATTTTAGCCAATTCGTTTTTAAATCTCGCCTCTATTCTCACCACACCTGGATCCCCTAGACTTACATAGTCCTCGTTACCTGAATCGTCCGGTGTGAGATCGAATACTAACATAAAATAACCGTGTCCAAACATATCTTAAGTGATTTGATTTCCCTTATCGTGATGCTTTATTCCACTGCAGGATAAAATTGTATCATACAATCGTGCCCAATACTTTTTGCTGCTGAAATTGCAATCCAGTCCCTCGGAAGGAATCTGAACTCCGTTCACAAAGAGCGAAAAATTCTGGAGTGAGTAGTGAGAGAATGCAAATGAATTCTTATTCACATCACCGGCGTACGAATCGTTGTCGACCATTGCAACTATTAGTGTTAGGTATTCATCCAACGATTGCGTTGTCAACTTAAAGTTCGACCGCCTGAGGGTACAGTGAACGTTTTCAATTCAGTTCGCTTGTAATGATATTTAGCTTTGTCTCGTCTAACATTTTACTATATGCTACGAATATCGAAGCATTAATATCATGATGTAGCACGTATAACGTTGTAGAACCCCATCGTCTGCATCCATTAGATAGAAAGTAGGTTTCCAGAGCATTAATCTAATATTAATGTCTACGCCATTAAGTAGCAGCTGTGTTTGACTAAATACGCCCACATGCAATTTACCATACAATTCAACCTCGGCACTATTCCACGATTAACCACGATTTTCATTTCGTGTACCCAGCATTGTTGCTATCGGTCTTGTTAACATCATTCCCCGTGTCTAATTCCCCACCAACATTACGCAAGTGCGTTCTACTAGTGTCAGATCCATAGCTTAGAACGTTTTCCAAATAACTTCTATGATGATAATTATCCTTGGAAGGTGTGACATGAGTACCATTGAAATAAACGTCATATTGCTCGAATAGTGAGTGTAGAATTGACGACGCTTGGCTGATTAATAACTGCATCGGTATAATCACTTAAATTTTTCTTGCAAATCTTCACTTTGAGCTTGAGGTATATACTATTTAAATCTTTGTACGAGTCGCGAGAATCTTTAATTGAAAATTCAATGACCGATCGATTGTCCAACGAAAATATGGGTTTGTAAGGTACCAAGCGTTTTGATAGTGTTGGTCTGTATGGGTGGAATCGGTTGGAATAAATCTGACTAACTCAGCATATGCTCAGCTATTATGAAAAAATATCTCTCGGTACGACCTTCTTCGCCCTCTCGTTGAATGCTGTTTTTCTTACCACCTCGTGGTTTTATTTTAATCAAGCGAGGACGTTTTGCTAACCTCAATCTCCCCCCTTTGAACAACTTTTCCTCGGCCTTTGCTCATACTATGACTGAGTTTGGTAAAAGTCGTTTGATTATACCAACCTCATTATCTCGTATTACTAATTCATCTACAGAACTAACTAATACACTACTAACTAACTACTCACGAGTTTTGGAAGCACGTCTACGTAATTATAATTGGCGTATTTTGTAAAATACTTATAAATTTTAGTCTTTAGATGTAAATTGAATCGTTCCACGAGGCTGGCTTTTATGTCCGGATTATTTGTGGTGTGAAATTTTACTCCAAGACGTGAGAGAAAATCTTTAAATTTAGCGTTGACCAATTCACTCCCCTTATCGCTCTGAGTTTTCAACGGCTTTCTCCCGCGAAAGATATCCTTCAAAGCGTTGACTATTTCATCTGCTCATTTACTCCGTATAGCTATCGCCCATGCGTACCTAGAAAATAGGTCTATCACAGTCAAAATGTAACAATATCCTCTGCTGAACTTCTTCAAACGTTGCAAATCATTCAAATCGCTTTTCCAGCACTCGTCAATGTATGTCACATCGCAGCGATTCCTTGCCGGTCTATATAGAGTATACGCTACCTGAGTATTTAACCACTCGCATAATGTGTTTCTCGGAATCCTAGTGACTTTGTGTAATTTATCGAGTGTGGAAAAACCCGCAGGATGAGCAGGATCGTTGTACACTATCGATTACGTCGTCTCCCACTCTGGTCCGAACGATTTCTTTTTTATTTTGCGCCAAATTCTTCTCGGCAATACTCCGGGAGACGGCAACTTTGGTGATGTTTGTACTTCCACGGACCGCTTTCTTTTCCTGTTTTTTTTTACGTTGGGTGTTTGTGACTGACTTTCCATCGCTCCTAGTCTTTCGTTTATGCGCCCCCATGTCCTATACAAAGCTTCGTTTGCTCCTTTCACCTCTGCTAGCGAATCCTTAAGTGCGTGATACTCCTTCTCCTCACCGCGTTATGACTACGGATGAGGTAAGGTTTTTATTATCGGGATGTGTACGGGCGATTTGATGTTGGAAAGCGTGCTCATATATTTATCGAGTATTCTTTTATATGAAAGGACTCAAGGACGTAGACAACGTCCTTGAGTCCTTTCTTGGCCAACATACCTTTCATTTCCTTATCCAATTTGCTCAACCTAACCTTCATATGCCCTCGCTCGAAGACTTCTGGGCTTACTACGAGCATCTTACGAACACTCATTTCCCCAATAGGCTACCAATCACACCGCTTCAAATTGATCCGAGTAATAATGGTAAAAAACAACCTTTTTGTACGAGAAGTGCGCGAGTTTCTCTTACACTCGTTCCCCGCGTTGCCAACTTTCTCAACGTATTACAATGTTTGGCTAGTTTTCGTTTTAACCTATTATCTATCTTATGATTCCTGTGTATGGTATTCAAACAGCAGTCCTAGATTGCTTTAATTAATCCTTCGTCGAAAGATTTCAGTATCGCAGAGCGTAATTTCGGTTTTTCAGATTTTAACGCGTGGAGCAAATGCTTATTACTCTTCAATATTTTCATCGCGCACTGGTGTAAAACCAGTGCGCGAATGTGCAGTGTGTGAAAGTCGGGTCGGGTCGGGCGTAACCCTTAAAGGTTAGCGAATGACAGGAGGAATCTGGGGGACATCACCATTTAATTTGGCACCCTTTTAAACCTATTATTCAACGCGTTTGTTGCCACGATTTGCTTGCCAACACCCCGTGACTTTCGACACCTATGTAACCGTTGTAGGTCAAACAATGCTAGGAGAGACCTTACCATAAACTTGGGCACCCTTTTAAACCTATGATCCGATACTTTTGTGCCCCAAATTCGCTCTTTGTCACCCCTGAGACCTTAAGGTGTGTCCTTCTAGGAGTCGTGATTTGATTTCCGAAGATGAAAGTGGTTCCATCGTATTCTTCTTGCCCAAAACCTCTTTTATTAAAAGTTTCGCCAAAAATGTTGCGAAAGTTGCGACTTTTTTGCGTCTCGAATATTTCAATATTGAAAGCCTAGGAGGCAGAATTTGGATATTGGATTAGACCGTATTCTGGGGTCAAAAGGTCATTTTTCTAAAATTTTGCTTACATTCTACATTTTTTATACCCTATAATTTTTTCTACCCTTATGCCAAATTTCATTAATGTGGAACTAACGGAAGTGTCTAAAGTTATAGGTCAAAAAGGACGCACGATGAATGGGACACTCTGGCACATCAATTGCTCGACAATCTGTATACATAAATTGCTGTGGTATTGCCCCTCAATAAAAAATATATCAGATTCTTTTTTTTCTCGGTTTAAAATTTTTATTTTAATAAAGTTGAAAAACATAATCGTATTATTTAAACTAGAATAGAAAAGCATCGTCGATATTATGTGTAGATGCCTGTTTTATCGAAGTTGTTTGGAGCATTCTCCTCCGCCTTCAAACTAAGTCAATTTAAGTTTATAATAGTATTTAATACTAAGTCATAATTTTCCACTAACGACAGGTAGTGTTACATAACTGAAACAAGGTCAGTTTTCACTTCGGGAAGGCAATCGCAACCTGTCTCAGGAATAAAAAAAACATCCTCTCTCTCCTCGCCGGTGAGCTTCCACTCCTCAGCGTCTATGAGGCTTGGTTTCACCGACACAACTGTCGCATAAATCACTTTTTCCAACATTCAAACAATCGTATCATACAAACTACACAGTGAACGTGGACGGTCTTTCGTGTTCATGCCAATTATGTCCACCCAAACCATTATGTTGTACGTGAAAGATGAGGTCCAGTCCGGTTTTTTTCCATGAAAAGGGGACGTGCCCGAAAATCATGTCTTATATTGGAAAACTTGTAACCCGTCAAGGTTTCAACATAGGACTTATGATTACTGGTGGACGTAAAATATGTATGTGGGCCGATCCGTTGTCAATCCATTTAATGGGACGTAAGCAAAAATCATAGGTGAATATTCTTGGAAAATTGCTCAAAAAACGGAAAGAAAAGTATTAATTTTTCATGAGTCTAGCACTCGTCACATAGAGTGAAGGCCAGCGGTGGGTATCTCCGTCGCAATGGTTTAAGTTCAAAAACAAGGCGTTTGTTCGTTTTTAACTGCCGGAATCGGCGCTGAAATTGCACTTTTCTTACCTAAAAAAGCACGTATCATTCAAACTACAAAGTGTAGGTGTAAGTCCTGTCGTGATCATGCGCATTATGTCCACTTACACAGGAATATTTTACGTGAAAGATTAGGGCAAATCCATTTTCAATCCATGAATCCATAACCGATATTCATAAGTTGGAAAAACTTGGAAAATCGGTCGTAAGACTAGATAAATTAATATCAGTTTACCATGAGTCGGACACTCGGTGCATCGAGAGTAGAACATCGGTCGATCTTGATCCTGAAATATAAAGATACGACGTTCATTTTTCATTTCATTCGACAGAGTTCTAATTTTTCTGACATACAAACTACAAGTGTAGGTGAACGTCCTGTTGTGATCATGCATATTATGTCCACTCACACAATTATGTTAAACGTGAAAGAAGGAGGCTAATTAGTTTCCAAACCATGAATCCATAACTGATATTCATAAGTGGGAAAATCTTGGAAAATCGGTCGCAAGACAAGTAAAAACAAATATTATTATTAATCATGAGTCTCGAAATCGGTGCTTTAAGAGAAGAACATCGGTCTGTATCTCGGTCGATCTTGATTCTGAGTTCAAAAGATAAGACGTTTGTTCGTTTCATTCGAAAAAGCTTCAATTTTTCTGAACAACTAATTTGTAGCAAAATTAAAAGTCCCCTGTATATAGCTGTAAAAATGGCATCACTCGTCAAACATGCTGATAAGTTCCATCAGCTGAAAACAAAAATCGGTAAAGATAAAAGATTTAAGTTTCTCCTGGTGAATAGTATTAATAAACTCTTCTCGGGCTCTGCACCAGGTGATTGGCTTCATGTTTGCCGACGTTTCGGAAAACGACTTGTTTTCCATTTTCAAGGAGTGTTACTCTGTCCGTGTCAGTTTACAATCAACCGAGAAAAGTTTATTAAAAATCGGGAAAATTGCCAAGGACATCCGTTTTTTAAAATCCTGTAAACTTATCAATGTCTTCCCGAAATTTATTAGTTCCCTTTCTTTACATCGCAAGAGAAACCTTGATATTGATGGAAATTTACGACGTAGAGCTCTTAACTCTGAAATCGTGTCTCTATGCCAAAAGGAGTCAGTTAGAAATACAAGCATACAACTTACACCTGAAACTCGCTAAGAATTTAGCTGAGAAGGATTTCCAGGAGTGGTTAGAAGCTGACAGAAGAATCTACGTCGTGATTCTGAAGAAGCGCGAGGACAAAGCCCGCTGCGTTAACCGCAAATTATCCAAACTGATCGGTGAGTCCAATCATTCCGTTACTATTGACAGTGATATTAGTAATGTCTGCAATCTCTCTAATGAATATTTCTCAACCCAAGAATTAAGAATATGCTCAAATATAGATTAAATGTTCAACCTAAATCACTCCCTATCGAAGATTTAGTTGCCCATGTAGAAGGTTGCCCATCACAGACCTTATGGCAATGCCACTAAAGATTTTCTGAGGAAAGCATGTGAAAAGAAAATTATAAATAACCTCAGGAGTTCTAAGACCAAGTATTAAAGGTCTATGATATCCAATTATAACAAAGTTGTACAGTCTCTAAAATCCAAGAATTGTTTTTATATGAAAGCCGACAACCTTTGTGTTATTGTAATAACACAAAGGTTGCCTTTGTCGGCTTTCATATAAAAACAATTCAACAAACAAAGAGGATTATTACATTAAAGTAACTTCCTTCCTATCATCCGGGCCATACATTAATATAAGAAAGAACCCTCTCAACAAATTGATCACTCAACTTAAGAATGTGATTAATGATTGTCCTCTCCTCATTAATAAGAAGACCAAATTCAATATTTAAGTATCAAACCCGGTCTTACCTAGATTATACTGCCTCCCAAAAATTCATAAAGATGGTTTCCCAACCCCTCCCCCCTTTTGCCCCCTCAGTATTGATTCCAGGCTGTCCTCCCCTTTTGTTCACTTACAACCTCGTGTTGCGTGCGTTTTTCCATTTTTAACGTCAAAATCGAGGCCAATATCGCAGTTTTTTCCACCTTAAAAAGCGCGGTAAATTATTACCGAAGTCGACGGCTTGTAACTACTAAACTAATGGACAAAGAAACAAGCGGTTTTTTATTCATTGTTTGTATCATTTTGTTGTCTACCTTAAAAAGTTTTGGATCAGATCAACCGTTTAGAAGCTAGAGGCTGAAAACCGAGATAAAGTCCCTATTTTTCCTTAAGTATAGAATTCTATTCCTCGTATCGCACTCAGTTATTTTTCGCGATTTCCTTCCTGCAACGAATCTGAATAATGTCTACATCATGCACTCAGTGCATCGAGAGACGAACATCTCGGTGACGATGGGTTCTCTGTTTTAATGATGTTTCGTTTGATAAGTTTTTGACAACCTAGCTAACGAGGCAAAAATCGCACTTTTTTTCGACCTTCAATCGCATGTATCATAGGAACTATAAGGAATTAGTAGACGTCGTTTTGAAAGTGTATTTATTGGTCCAACAAACATTTTCATTTTAACTAGAACAATTGGGGAACTTCGTTTTTTAATATAAGAAGGAAAACCTATCCAATAATCTTTAAATTTGCCGAGATTTTTCGGGATTTCCTTTATACGATGAATGTGAATATATTTTACATCATGCAGTGAGTGCTTCGAGAGTTAACTAATGGTGTTCATCTTGGTTTTGAAAAGTAGTTAGTATAGAAGTATTTACGGTTGATCCGTTTTTAAGGCCGAAATCGCATTTTTTCCACCTTCAAAGGCTCAGAAAATTTTTCCAAATTCGACGGCTTGTAACTACTCAATTAATGTGCGAAAAAACAAGCGGTTCTTTAAAATTGCTTAGTTACCTACCTAAAAAACGTGTTTATTTTTGGATCAGACCTACCGTTTAGACGCTAGAGCCTGAAAACCTCGAATACGTCCCTATTCCTACGTAAGTATAGTTCCTCGTGTCGCTATGAGATATTTTTTGGGATTTCCTTCACACAAAGTATCTGCATAATTCCTAAAATATGCACTCAGTACTACGAATGATGATCAATGGTGGGTATCTTGGTTGCGAATGGTTCTTCGTATAACCCACTGGAAGCCGCGTGTGCGGCAAAACGGCTGCACATTCAGTCTTTTCTGAAAAAAGTATTCAGATCGAATCTTGGCGGGAAAAACTGTCGGGTATGCTCACGCTACTCTGTTCGGCGCTTAGTGGCTTCACGGTCGGTCTTTGGGCTTGGCTGATGTGGCGTCAGTTAAGTGCGAGAGATAAGAGTGATCAGACGAGCGGCCGTCTTGCCGCTACTTGGATACAAAACTGGCAGAAACTGACGTGTGCCGATGGTCATGTAATTACGATCTAGTTATTTTTATTAGTTCTAGTATCATTTGGCATTTCTTATCGTGGGGTAAGAAATTTCCTGTTTTTATTTTTCCCCACTCTTTTTCCACATTTTCCACTTTTTTTTACATTAAATATGCCGATTTCTTACTCTCAAATATTTCCTATGATAGACTTAGATGTTTCTCCTTCCGTACATTTCGCGTAGTTTCTCGTTCCTCTCATACATCTAGTGTCAGTTTAGTTTCAAATTTAAATTTTGGTCGTTGTCCCCGTGCTTTACTTAAACGGACGAATTGTAAAGATACTTAGTTTTCGTTTGTTTTTCTCTGTCACTTTGACTCTCCCCCCCTATTACAACGGCCACTTGCGTTCACTCGCCACCCCCCTTTCTCTCTTCCCACTCCCCCCGCCCTACACTTCTCTTCACCACCCTCCCCCCTTCTCCGCTAACCACCAATGCTTTTTGCTCTCTTCCACACCCAATGGTCATTGGTTTCCCAACCCCTCCCCCCTTTTGCCCCCTCAGTATTGATTCCAGGCTGTCCTCCCCTTTTGTTCACTTACAACCTCGTGTTGCTAGTGCTTTTACCTTCAGCTCGCTGAAGAGGGCCACCTTGCGGCCGCAATACGCGTGTCCGACGCTCACTCTCGTTTGTCTTTGTGTTTATATTTTGACCACGCTATTTTTTAGCGATTTCTCCCAGAAGTTGGGCCCGTGTGAGTGAGTGATTTGAGTGCTTGTGAGTGTGATTGTGGCAATGACCATGCATCCAGATCAGGGTCCAATTAGCCCTCGAAAAGGATGCCGACTGGGTTGAGTGTGTGTTGTGGTCACTGGCGAGGAAGCAACATTCCCGAAAACCATCACATGAGGGCATTCCGGTAGAGAGGCTGTGGTAAGTCCACGTTTATCTGTTCGGCGCATAGTGGCTTCACGGTCGGTCTCCGGCCTTGGCCGATGTGGCATCAGTTCAGTGCGAGAGATAACGGTGATCAGACCAGCGGCCAGCTTGCCGCTACGGTGATACAAAACTTGCAGAAACTGACGTGTGCCGGCGGTCATGTAAGTACGATCTAATTCTTTTTATTGGCATTCTAGTGTGATTTGGCATTTCTTATCGTAGGTTACTGCTGATGGTTATTGTAGGTATTTTTATATGTTTAACAAAATTTCCTTGTGTATCGTGAGGAAAGTGCGTTTTTCCATTTTTATCGTCAAAATCGAGGCCAATATCGCAGTTTTTTCCACCTTAAAAAGCGCGGTAAATTATTACCGAAGTCGACGGCTTGTAACTACTAAACTAATGGACAAAGAAACAAGCGGTTTTTTATTCATTGTTTGTATCATTTTGTTGTCTACCTTAAAAAGTTTTGGATCAGATCAACCGTTTAGAAGCTAGAGGCTGAAAACCGAGATAAAGTCCCTATTTTTCCTTAAGTATAGAATTCTATTCCTCGTATCGCACTCAGTTATTTTTCGCGATTTCCTTCCTGCAACGAATCTGAATAATGTCTACATCATGCACTCAGTGCATCGAGAGACGAACATCTCGGTGACGATGGGTTCTCTGTTCCTGGGTTGGGTTGGGTTGGGGTTGGGGTTGGGTTTGGGGCTGGGGTTGGGTTTGGGGCTGGGGTTGGGTTTGGGGCTGGGGTTGGGTTTGGGGCTGGGTTTGGGGTTGGGGCTGGGTTTGGGGTTGGGGCTGGGTTTGGGGTTGGGGCTGGGTTTGGGGTTGGGGCTGGGTTTGGGGTTGGGGCTGGGTTTGGGGTTGGGGCTTGGGTTTGGGTTTGGGGCTTGGGTTTGGGTTTGGGGCTTGGGTTTGGGTTTGGGGCTTGGGTTTGGGTTTGGGGCTTGGGTTTGGGTTTGGGGCTTGGGTTTGGGTTTGGGGCTTGGGTTTGGGTTGGGTTGGGTTGGGTTGGGTTGGGTTGGGTTGGGTTGGGTTGGGTTGGGTTGGGTTGGGTTGGGTTGGGTTGGGTTGGGTTGGGTTGGGTTGGGTTGGGTTGGGTTGGGTTGGGTTGGGTTGGGTTGGGTTGGGTTGGGTTGGGTTGGGTTGGGTTGGGTTGGGTTGGGTTGGGTTGGGTTGGGTTGGGTTGGGTTGGGTTGGGTTGGGTTGGGTTGGGTTGGGTTGGGTTGGGTTGGGTTGGGTTGGGTTGGGTTGGGTTGGGTTGGGTTGGGTTGGGTTGGGTTGGGTTGGGTTGGGTTGGGTTGGGTTGGGTTGGGTTGGGTTGGGTTGGGTTGGGTTGGGTTGGGTTGGGTTGGGTTGGGTTGGGTTGGGTTGGGTTGGGTTGGGTTGGGTTGGGTTGGGTTGGGTTGGGTTGGGTTGGGTTGGGTTGGGTTGGGTTGGGTTGGGTTGGGTTGGGTTGGGTTGGGTTGGGTTGGGTTGGGTTGGGTTGGGTTGGGTTGGGTTGGGTTGGGTTGGGTTGGGTTGGGTTGGGTTGGGTTGGGTTGGGTTGGGTTGGGTTGGGTTGGGTTGGGTTGGGTTGGGTTGGGTTGGGTTGGGTTGGGTTGGGTTGGGTTGGGTTGGGTTGGGTTGGGTTGGGTTGGGTTGGGTTGGGTTGGGTTGGGTTGGGTTGGGTTGGGTTGGGTTGGGTTGGGTTGGGTTGGGTTGGGTTGGGTTGGGTTGGGTTGGGTTGGGTTGGGTTGGGTTGGGTTGGGTTGGGTTGGGTTGGGTTGGGTTGGGTTGGGTTGGGTTGGGTTGGGTTGGGTTGGGTTGGGTTGGGTTGGGTTGGGTTGGGTTGGGTTGGGTTGGGTTGGGTTGGGTTGGGTTGGGTTGGGTTGGGTTGGGTTGGGTTGGGTTGGGTTGGGTTGGGTTGGGTTGGGTTGGGTTGGGTTGGGTTGGGTTGGGTTGGGTTGGGTTGGGTTGGGTTGGGTTGGGTTGGGTTGGGTTGGGTTGGGTTGGGTTGGGTTGGGTTGGGTTGGGTTGGGTTGGGTTGGGTTGGGTTGGGTTGGGTTGGGTTGGGTTGGGTTGGGTTGGGTTGGGTTGGGTTGGGTTGGGTTGGGTTGGGTTGGGTTGGGTTGGGTTGGGTTGGGTTGGGTTGGGTTGGGTTGGGTTGGGTTGGGTTGGGTTGGGTTGGGTTGGGTTGGGTTGGGTTGGGTTGGGTTGGGTTGGGTTGGGTTGGGTGGGTTGGGGTTGGGTTGGGTTGGGTTGGGTTGGGTTGGGTTGGGTTGGGTTGGGTTGGGTTGGGTTGGGTTGGGTTGGGTTGGGTTGGGTTGGGTTGGGTTGGGTTGGGTTGGGTTGGGTTGGGTTGGGTTGGGTTGGGTTGGGTTGGGTTGGGTTGGGTTGGGTTGGGTTGGGTTGGGTTGGGTTGGGTTGGGTTGGGTTGGGTTGGGTTGGGTTGGGTTGGGTTGGGTTGGGTTGGGTTGGGTTGGGTTGGGTTGGGTTGGGTTGGGTTGGGTTGGGTTGGGTTGGGTTGGGTTGGGTTGGGTTGGGTTGGGTTGGGTTGGGTTGGGTTGGGTTGGGTTGGGTTGGGTTGGGTTGGGTTGGGTTGGGTTGGG
>CAUJGU010000077.1:0-42284 GCA_963169105.1 Ceriagrion tenellum | reverse complement strand
TGTGTTTACCACAAGTACGTCAAGATTAGAGGCAGAAAGTAAACAAGGATTGGCCAATGCAGAAAATAGTTTTGAAAACTCCTCATTCATAAATAACATTACAGCCTTTACAGCTATTTAATCTGGGAAATTTTTTTAAGGGTTGCATTTCTTAATTATATACATGTGCTGTATTTGTACAACATATTCACATGTTTGTTAATGGACAAAATTAATGCCATGCACTAGCATTCTAAGCACTATATTACAAATCATATCCATGATTTTAAAGTCTAATCTAAGGCTTTTATATATTTTGGCATATACTAGTAAATGAAGCCTTTGTGCTAAAATAGTTTTGATGGTTATAATGCTTTGATGTAAGATGATATGTAGCTCATTTAATACAAAATCAAGTTTCCCTGGAATTCTTGGATTTCATTTTTCTTCAAGTGCATATTTACTTAAGGTGTGATTGGAATTATCTATACTGCAACAGACATTACCTGGAGATGATGATATAACACTTTGAAACACAATGTTATCCTAAATAAATCCATATAAAAGTACTAAAGTCTTACTCTAATTCCAGTAAGAACTTCCACAAGTTATCCCCTGAGTCCAATCCAATTTTTGAGCATCAATTATCCTAAATTTGATTTTTAGGATGTTGGATAGTGTGATAATCACTCCTCTGCACTTCCTTTCCATTCCATTCCCTCCCCACGTAACACTGCTTTAGTCCACACTTGCAGCCAGTCAAAAAATTGCTATACTTTTCCAACACAAAAGACTTTGCTGCTTTATCTTTTCAATTACCTGTTGACAATGTTGCAATATAGCGAGTCCCCTGAATCATTATTCAATTTTTGTGTGACCTTGGCAATTGAGTTTACATTATTTCCTGCAGCTGTTTTGTATTTACTAAGTGTTATGTATTCATATTTTGTAAATTGTATTTGTATTGAGACCCACCACATTGCTTGTGCTGTCTACCATGATGGTTGGGTTTCAAATAGTTTTTGTTATCTGTAGGATCATGGAACAGGGGCTCCATGCAGTCTTCTGCAGACATGTCAGCCAGACTGTCACGCTGAGCACACGTGCCTCAGTAGCAGGTTGTTTAATGAGTGAGTTTAAAATATATTGTGTTACGAAGTGGAGACTATTTTATTAATAACCTACCAACACAACACTAAGTTTCCTTTGACAATATAATTGATTTTAAGAGTCAAAATCTCAGGGAAAAAAGAAGCACTTTGCTGAGGGAATGAAACGACTTTGTTAACTCCACTTGTGAGAATTTATTGTGACAATTTGTGTCGTCTTCAGGTCTGACCTGAAGCCTATTCAACTAACCTTGGTTTTGACATTTTGCATAATCTTCAGGTCCCACCTGAAGGTGATTCGGCCAACCTAGGTCTTGACACATTGTGTCATCTTCAGGTGGTGAAGGTGAAGATGACACAAAGTGTTGAAACCTCGGTCGAGATGACAAATTCTCATAATTGGAACAAAGCTATATTATTCTCCCATGAAGGAAAACTTGCACTAAGACAAGACTACGACCGCTTCCATTGTGAAGCACTTTGCGTTAAATATTACAGAGAAGGTATCATTGGGAAAGCTTCACCTGTAGTGGCAAGTAGTAATCTTGCCTCTGCAAGTGAAGAGAAAACAAGTATCATAATGTATTTGGGAAATGGGGTGGTCTATGCCCCTGACTTGTTTACTATGAGAGCAGACTTAGTATGCACTGGGGCTTGGAACTCCTGAGGAGCATCCACTAATCGCCACAGACGTGTAATGTGCACAGATCATTGATAAATTGGGGTGGAAGAATTGGACTCTGAGGAGCTGTAGTCAGGCAAGTACTGTAAATTTTGCATATTGATGAGCAGAGTTAGATTCCTCCAAATGAGTTTAACATGTAGCAATAATGAATTTAAGTTCTTACGTATGGGCGAATATCAAAAACAGGTAAATGAATGTAATAGGTAAGTAGGTATATGTAAAAAAATGTAGCATGGTCAAGTATCACAGAAATGGGATGCTTTGCACATTTGAAAATAACACTCACTACTGAATTACCCTGAATTGCTGGATTGTATTTATTGTTAGTAACAATAAACATAAATTTTAATGGGCACAATGTTTTGTTGTAGTAAATGAAATGCACAATTGCCTGATAAATGAAATTATGTAATAGGATTACAAGTATTTCACCAATATATGCATGAAAGACTTTGACAAAGTACGGTGCATAAACCATGGCCTTCACTACTACACATAAGAACTTGGATAAATTATCCATCACTTTTGATAATCTGATTCAGTTTCCCCATCCATCAGCATGGATAATTGGCAGTTACAGTATATTTTAATTTTGATGCCCTTAGGCATTAAATTTTGTGCCCATGTACATATCCGCCAGTCAAGCCAAAAACAGCAAAGCAAAGTACCTATGTAAAAGGATTTAAAGTTGAAAGACTTTTATTACCACTAACCTGATGTAACTGCCAAAAATAGTGATTACTTATGTTAAGGGTCTCTTCCCACCTCCCACTAAACCCCAAATAAAGTAAACTCCAAGCCTAATCAACTATGAGAGAAAAAGTTCTAATCGACCAGAAGTTTTTATCCAATAATGTAACTCTACCCAAGAAATATAATCATCTGAATTATTGAATCACAAACTCCAAAGCCAATCATCAATTTCTTACAATTAAGTACACAGCCCCAGTTTAATTACAGCTGATGAAATAATAACTATGATTCATGCGAATGATAAGATACTTATTTTTGGTGTGATATGCATTTTCAGCATGAAGTTTCACTGAGTGACTTTATCATGCATTTGCCTCAAATTCTGCATGAAAAAATACTAAAATAATTAGAGTTGAAGTAATTTTGTGGGATAGGTTAATGCTGCATCACTTAACATTAGGAAACACATATAACTTCTATATATGCTATCCTAATAAACACAGATTAATGGTTACATCTGACATTATATCAAAATGAACTGGATTGGGATAAATGAATAGAAAGCCTGGTTTCCTTCATCAATGAATAGATGAAAATCTAATTGAGTTTGGAATATAATATATTTGAGTCAACCGCAATGAACCTTCAGTCATAGTAGCATATATTTTATAAATGTAAATAAAACAGATTTGACAAATCTCTGCAGTGAACAAAAAGCAAAAGAAATTAGTTATATTCCATCAGATTATAAACACATGCTAGAAGCATTTCAACAATAAATTAAATTTTGGCAAGTGAAGAAACAAACAAAGTCTCTTAAAATTGAAAAAATCACGTGCATCAATCCACATCTAACATTCCAATCAGCTTTATCACTGCAAAAACAAGATGCTTAAATGTTTTCCCCTTTATTGATTGGTCCTCATTGTTTATTGAAGTTCTTAAACTACAAACTATGCAAGACATTAAAGCGCTCATGAATATATCATTTAGACTTGCTTCCTGGTTCTTGTTGTCAGATGTGATATAAATTAATTTTTGCATGCACAACTGTACAGACACTTATTTCCATTCAATTCCTTACCATATTTACTATCAGATTTGGCAAGCCGCAGGTTCGATTTGTGCAAGCGAAGATCAGTGAAGCTCCTTTTCAACTGGGTGAACATGCCTGGGCACAACCAATCATCTCTGAGTTAGTTCTATTCTATCATTTTTACAGATTGATAACCAGCAATTTTTAAAAAACAAATTTCTGTATTAAAATACTAGAAAAAATTTAAGCTTCCAAATAAATACCAAAAATAATATTTCAAAAATTACTCATTTGTGAGATATTCAGGTACTTAAAAGTCACAAAATTTAATTTTCTTTTTTGTGTACAAACTAAATAAAAGGCAAAGTTGAAATTATTACACTAATTAAAACAATGTAAAACCTGTAAAAAATATTTAATTACAGAATGAAAAATGAAAAAAACCACAGATCCAATTAAGTTCTACAAAATGAATGAAGTCTATGCACTTTTGCAAAAAAATAACTAACAAGTCAAACTGATCAATTCAAATTAAACAATGCCATTGGTATTAGATTAAAATCTCAATAAGCCTACTTTGCAACTTAACTGAGAGTCAAAACATTTTTATTAAAAACCAATACTTTTTAGGCCACGCAACGAAAAAACCAGCAAGACAGAAAAACCTTTGATGTTGATCAATATTGACACACTGATGTTTTGTAGACGTTAGTAAATGATTTTATGGTATTTCATTGATTTACATGGAAGTATATACCACTTTAATCACCATTCATTATGGATTGGACTGAACGTATTTCTATTAATGTTATCGTTGAAATTAATTATTTTATAATGTTTACCAATTTATATTTAATTGGTTTAATGGATTAAATCTCCATTTTCATTCCTCCCTATTAAAAATGACTCCTTGTTTCAATTAAATATTTCACATTAGTCAATGTTAAAGCATTTGGTGGGTAATGGTTCTGGTTTCATATTGGAGACCAAATTAAGGTGTTTAAGTCAGTATTTAACAAGCTATTTATTAATTTTTAACTCAAATGTGCATTTATATGAATTATTCAATACATTTAAAAGGAAGACGATCTTAAACAATATACCGAATTGACTGAATATATGGGAAAGTACTTCAAAAAGGGTCACAAAAGAAGGAACATTAAGCAATTAGGATATCCATAGCATAAGGGGGAGGGAACATTTAATCTTCAAGGCATAAGGAACCAGATGTAATAGGAAAATACTGTAATTATGTCACTCACACACACTGATGTCAATTTCACCATCAAATGATCATTCTCAAATAGAAACTTGAGATGAGGAGATTATTTGAACTATAAAATTAATTTGCAAAAACCAAAGCTTCAATGATAGTCATATTCAGGATCAAGGACTAGCGCATTTCTTGACACACAGTGCACTGACAGAGGAAATTTGGATGTAGAAGATAGAATTTCATCATCAAAAATTTCTTTAATCAATGCCAGAGAATTTTGGCTCCAGTTAACCAACAGCGGTCACCATCATAGGTTACAGTATGCATACCTTTCACAAACAAATACATACCTTTCAACTCTATCGTAAAATTTTCACGAATAATTCACCGTTTTCACCGGAATTCATTATGCAAATATCTTAAAATATTTTGAAAGTTCTACAAATTTTGGTATTCTTCCAATACTCTGCTAAATCTGGTCATGGCTTCGTATTTTCTAGAAAAATGCTCAATGCCTCTGATGCAGATAATAAATTTATTTGTTCCTCCATCACGTAGTCATTGATAGGAATGAAGACTGCCATTTTCACAACTGCATACAGTAAAGAGGAATGCCAGAAATATACAGCCCAAATCTATTAGTTGGCTCTCAACATTTCAGAATATATAGGAAATCATTTGGAATGAGTATAAAATTAGTCTCTTACACCTCTCAATTGTAGAAACTAACAAAAAAATGACAAAGAATGATTTGAAGCAAAAAAACTTTAACACTGAATTTTGGCATAGCTTCATAGACCTAACATCGATACACTAAATGTAAAATGGCAATATACTTTGCATCTATATCATCTAAATAAAAAAATGATTATATCTTTCAAATGTAGCAATTATTAGTTAAAGTTTTACTCCAATACGAAAGTACAACCCAGTTCTCTTCAAACCCAACCCCAAGGGAGGACAGTACCAAAGTCTAGCTTATCTTAGTTTTTAGGAATAAAAAAACAAAACTGATTTTACGACTTCTTCTCCAATGAAAAGTTGACAAAAAAGAGACAGCTATGAGGTAATGGTAAGCATGAAATTCAAGAGAACCCTTCAAATATTTAATACAAAAATTTCATTTCTTTTCTGTCATCTGCTCCTTAATTTATTGATTCACCCCACATGACCAGCAGGAAGTTTTTAAAGGAGGTCGCTAGTGCCAATTACAAATAATTCTCCACTATTCTTTCAAATCACTCACTTTTCCTGAGTAATTAGCTATAATTTGCCATTACTCATTATACTAAATCAAAATATTTAACACCTAAGTAGTTAAAAAAATGAAAATTTTTCATAGTCTCCATGTGATACAAGTTAAGAGAAAGGTATCTACCATGGGAAAACAGACTAAAACTCCAATGCCCACATAAGCACAGACATGATACCCTCACAGAAACTAGGGAAAATATTACTGTGGTTTTAACTTCAACAGCTCAACCCTCCAAGGCATGTAAGCTTTTCTCGCTAACTTTAATTAACTCAAGTACAAATTTCCTTGAAAGCAGAAGAATTACTGTCCTAACATAAACAATATCTATCACTTCAATAACCAAGGATAAAATTTTTAGTCTTGTTTTGATTAAGAAGACAGACAATCAGTATTTCAGCAACAAATACCTTGTTAGGAAATATCAATGTGATGACACCAAGGGCATTGATATTCATTATGATATCTTGTGAACAATGGCATATAGCCAGACCATAGGAAAACAATCACATTCTTCCCGAAAGACAAGCTCCTGAAGTACTCACTACTTCAACTAATATGATTCATCCATGAAATATAAAGCACCATTGTACCTCCTGATTTTGCTGGAGAATGCATCTCCTCTAATAATAAGCTTCTATTAAAAATACAGTAATGATCTTCATTGACCATTCTCAAATTCAGCATTAAATTCCTGGCTTGTTTCAAACCCCTTAACCATTATTCACTTAAAACAATAATTCTGGCTCATTAGCGTTTTCCAAAGGGAATTTCCTATGTTTTTGAAGAAATCCAATGTTTTGGAGTCATAGCATAATTCCAAATTTTACCAAGCGATTTCTAACTTTGAGGATGAAAAGAAAGCACACTTTGCTGATTAATACCAGTTGAGAGAATGTATGAGTTTTTTTTAACCAATATGATACTGTGCGCATGAGAGTTTAATGGGGTGAAGAGTGAACAAGTGACTTTAAGATGTGAAAAGAGAACTGTAGATAGAAAAAGTCACCTGTGAATTTGGCCAAATAAGTATTCAAGAAAGATTTTTTGCATGAAAACATGCATAAAGCAATGCAGGAAAATGTAAGAAGTGCAGAAGAATAGGTGTACGTGAAATTAAACAGGAAAAACGATAACCTTCCTTGCCTGAGAACAGAAAATTTGGCTTAGAATCACATTCCCTCTTCAAAAACAATCAGTGAATACAATGAAAATAGTGAAAATTCAAGTGAAATAGTGATGAAAACCTTTTATCCTATCCATTAAGCAATGAACACTTGGTCAGAAAATCACGTAAAATCAAGAATTTTTTATGTCCTTAAATTTTTGTAATACAGATAGGGGGTATAGAATATCCAAACATAAAGAAGTTATAATTACAGAGTAGAATAGAAGGAACAACATTTGACCTGTAGTAAGGATTAATCAAACTGTTAGTAAGCTACTCACGCAACTGGTTCAGTGGAAATGAACCATAAGTAATTAACCATTAGGAAGGCAAGTCTGACTACTAACAGTGATTTGTAGAGAAGTGGACAACTTTATCATATGCATTTCAAATACATAATGCACTGAAAAGATACAACGATCACGAATAGGTGAATTATAAATAATCATCTATCTGTGAAAAAGAAAGTATTGTACACATCATTTACAAGAAAAGAGGAAAAATACAATCAAAAGAAATGGATGAACTTTTTTCATATTTTTCAGTTTTTTCATGATCATTCTACACTCGATGAAAGAAACGAAACGAGTGACAGAGAAAAATTGTCAAATGATAGTTATTTAGATAAAAATTTTGAATTACATAAAGGTACAGTTTATTTCAAGCTCATTGACTTTGTAGCGCTACTAATATTTTTCCAGAGGCAAGATTATTTTTTAAATTTAGTTTAAAAATTAAATATTCATTAAGTAGGGAATCTTAATATTAATGTGAAATCTTAATACTAATGTGACATAATCTGTATTTTTGGCAAACTATTTACCCTGCAATGCAAGTGGGATGACTAAGATGGCTAGTGAATGCATGTGCAACAGGACAAAGAGAAAACAACAGATTGATGTTCTCTCCAAGCCTGGTGTTAAATGAGAAAGACGTGATAGGAATCTAATAGCAAGGAAAAATTTTGACTGCAGACAGAAAATCAGTTAAGTTCCTTCATTGGGGACTACATTATTGGTGACAAAAGTTAGCTGGAAATTTGAGGGACCTATTCTCAGAGCAGCTGATTTAATTTTTGTAAACAATAAACACTTTAAGTAACAAAGGTTCACAGATCTTGAAATATTGAAGTGGGCTAACATTGATGAAGGAAAAAATGATCAGATATATGTCAATGATTATGCATAATGGAAGGGTCCACTATCAAGAAAAAACTACTTATTTTCAGGGAGAAAATCAGAGATACAATTTAACGTCAATGAAATGGACAGGATACTGTTTGAAATTATCCTCTATGCTTGTACTCGTGATATTATTGATTTGTTTACATAAATATTAAGGAAATCAGAGTATAAGCAAGAAATTATTTATAATTCTTACACGGTGAGAAAAAATTTATACTTCAAACCTACAGGAGAGATCCACCAATACTTATTCCTGGGAAAATTGTTCGAGAGCTCTTTTTTGCCAACCCCAATACCACCGGAGCAATCAGTAGATCATGCAAAGTTTAGCAATAACTATTTAACTTTGACTTGTAATGGTAGATTTAGTAATGATCGAATTTAGTTTTAAGCTATTAGTGAGTGAGTATGAGTTAAGAAGTGTATCAACAATCTATTTAATAGCCCTATTTTATAGCAGTTATTGATATTTAACTTGACCATAATTTCATTCCTTTCACTGGGAACTTAAAATAGTTTTAAGAAATTTAAGCAACAAAATGGCAAACCAGCAGCCAGATGCTCCCACCAACAGATGAAGTTCAGTGAATACAAAAGAAGCAAACAAGTTATTATAAAAATATTAACAATGAGCACACTCAATCTCATTTTCTGACCATTTGATCTCCTATATTATTTCTACTGTATAGATACCTTTTTCTCAACTTATACGCAACCAAACTCTACAAATGAGGTACCAAAATGCACAGAATTTATCAGAGAACATGCGACGGCATATCTTACTTCCTAAATATTGCTATTGTTTCCTAAAATTGGTTTTAAAAAATGGCCCTTGATATTTCTCTTAGGGGATGAGACGATCCGCCATCTTGACGTCACGCACTTGCTCCATGGTGCAGAGCAAACCTTTATTTCAGGATATTTAATTGATACCAATTTAGTTTCAGATACATATTATTATATTTTTTGCAATATAACGCGCTTTCAACATTATATTTTTTGCAATATAACGTGCTTTCAACATATTATTTCAAGTTAACACAGAAAGGTCTTGGACTCAACACGTACTCAGTCTATGGCGAACCACTTTCTGTCTCTCTTTCTCTGGCACCCTCTTTTCTTTGTTTTCGTGTCTTGGTTATGGTGGAATGTTCGAGAGGTAAACCGGTAAATATTCCTGACGTTAACGGCACACAAACTGATACATTTGTTCATTTGCAACGATATCTCGCATTCTTTAAATAATTTTTATCAAAATGCGGCTGATTCCACATTCAAGTCTCCTGTTGATACGTAAGTATGAGTCATCATGTGCGTCTAACCTTGGTGTTTACAAGTGTTAACAGAGGATTGTGTAATTACTTCCAATGTTGTGTTTAAAGAGGTCCTCTGACCTCAATTTGTACATGAACATTCCAATTAAATTTGTACATAAGACCCTGCCTTTTTTTTCTACATTTTAAAATTAGAAACGCGCCTATCCCTCTGTGGACCTGCATTGAAAAGAGCGGGGGAAGCCCGCTGGGAGCGGGCGCATCACGCTCGTTACTAATTATTTTTCCAAAAAAATCTTCACTTATCTCTCTACCTCTATGTAACGAAAAAAAAACTGGAAGCATTAACTGAACTGATCATCTTATTTTAAACAAAAATTTAATTTCATATTGGTTGTACTCTTGCTGGCACATGTTTATCACATTCTGTGGTAGAATATATCTCCAAGCAAATAAGTACCATCATTACACAGAGCATTCAACAAAATTAAAGATAGAAATATGCTGGATTTGTTATTGTGGATGTGTGACCTGCAATCAAGTTCTGACAGCTCTTTCCTCATTTTCTCATTGACAAACTAGTATATTGAGATTCAATTGACTCGCCAACATTAACATAATTGATCTTACATGAGAAATGCTTTTGACAAAATTTTTTTCAGAGTAATATAGCAACTTAATGCCCCAAAAAAAATTATCACTGTAAAACTACTACATATTAGGAAAATTAGACAACAGTAAATTGAACAGAGCACTTTGCGCAATAAACTAATTTCTTGAAAAGACAAATGAAGGTAAAATAGCCACCTTCAACCTCTTGGACATGATATTCTAGCTCAATGAAACCTTTGGATTAGCGGGGGTCACCACAATATCTTCCAGTCCCACTGCCTGGGCATGAATAGTAAATACTGATAGAACTGAGATCAAGAAATATGAACACCTGTTTTCCATACAATTTTTCCTAAAGAGAAACTGATGGGCAATAAATGAATATAGGCAGCTGGACACCTTTTTCCTCTTCTGTCATGAACAAAATTTGAATCCATGTAGAGTATCCTGGAAGGTTTGTTCATGAAGTTTAGAAACATTGAAATCACAGTAAGTACTTGGGTTAAGCTGACTTTGAATATAGTCCGAACCCTGATTTTTAAGCCAAAAAATTGTTCTTTTTCTCTTGACTCATGTAAAATTTGATCTAGTGGGCATTTATTAGTAACTCACATGGTTGTAAAATGAGAATGCTACCATACCTGGTTTTTCTTAAAAATACTGCAACATATTTGTCATTTTTGAGTTCTCTTGTCTTATTTCTGCTATTGTGAATATCATAGTTCGTTTGTCTTTTTGGCGATATCGGGGTAACCTCTTTGGGGACGCTAGTGGGCAAACAGATAACAGATTTCCGGGTCACTACACGTGTCCCTGGTATGGTGTATGGCGTGGTATTGAATACATACATGATATTGTTTGTTTAATGGCAGTATGAATAATTATTTACCCAAAATATCCAATCTACAACAATAGAGTTGATACCCAACAAACAGTTACAACATTCCTACAACCGCCAACATAAGGGAAGTAAACTGATACAGTAGCAACTCGATGATACAAAGCACGAAAATACGAAGTTTTGATTTTACGAAGAAAAACTGTTGGTGCAGATGAAACACCTATGCTAAAAACATGGCGTTATAGCGCCATCATCAATATATTAAAAATACGAAATTTCGAAAAAACGAAATTTTAGAAATTACGAACCTCGGACTCAGTCCCCACAGTGAAACAGTTCGATTTTACCTTGGGGGGATATTGCATTAGAAAAGTTCTCTATTTGCCGATGTCGACACCTAACAAATCAGCGTTGCTGAATATAATCCATCAATTGTTTATAATGCGTGAATTTTAGTGCATTTATCCCTCACAAGTGCCTGAGTCACACAGTTATTAATCAAGTTTTAGTCGTGGATAATTTAGTTCTCGAGTGGCGAGGAAAATGGTAGCTTGAGGCAATTATTTCTTATTTTAATTTTGCTTTAACTGTTACCTGCATTTCCATGATGTAAACAGTTCTCTTTTGGTTATAACTCATGTGTGGCACCCCCTACCAACTCACTGCCATGCACTATTAGTGGCAATTTTCATTTATTGAATGCTCGAACGTAAAATATCGCGATTAAATGATGGGAAATTGGACTGGGATACCTGTCGCAGTCACTATACCTAAATCCATGGCTTCACTATGAATAAATCCACGTTTACTATTGCCACTGCCCATAATTCACGAGACAATAGGAGAAAAAAAAAATTTCCAAGAATTTACGAGGGTATAGCCATCCCTGCGATTAATTTTGCATTTTCTTGTATTACAATGCCTTTTCGTGGGTTCAAAATTGGTCCCTAAAAGAATTTGAGACCTAGTCCAATGAATTCCTCATACCTACACAGGAATTCATAACGTACAAATGATGGCATGAGTTTCCACTCCATGCCTACGCTGTGGTTTCCAAGTAAATAAAATATTCTATCGTTGAAGTAGTGCAAAAATTCAAGATTGAAAAGCTTAAAAATCCAATTACAGGAAATAGCGACGCGTATACGAAAATTGAGCGCAAGTATTAAATAAAAATGCAGACAAAGAGACCACTGCACAAAATCTTATTCCACGTACAAATAAATTACGCACTTTTTAACACAAATTAAGTCTTACTGGTATGATTCTGATAGACGTGATTGGGCAACTCGTAAACGATCTGCTTCGTTGCTTAGCTTAGTTTGTAGTTTCTCGCTTGTTTGAGAAGCTCGCGTGCCAAAACTCATTAGTTGAAGCGACTCGCGCTTTACCTATTGTACAATGGATTTAATATTTCAGAAACCTTGGCGAGGTGCGAGCACAACAACTCACCGAAGTTTCATTGCAATCTGATGAATGATATTGGAACACATAGAAGACAATAGAACAAACATTTTTAGACCTGATAAGACCTGTGATAAATCACTAAGACACTTCAACCCGAAGAAGCTGCTCTTCAGCAAAATATTGTTCTATAAAGTTCTTTGAATAAGTAAACCAGAAAACTAAAATCTTTAAAATAAAATCCCCATGGAAGCCTCCTCTTCAACTAGATTCCAAGACGTTGTTGGGGTAACTCCATGAAATTTTACTGGAACCAACTTTCATCCATGAATTACTACGGGGAATTCGTTGAGTAACCACGCCTTGATACATTACATTTGATATATCATCACTACTATCCCTGATTTCCACGAGATAAATAACCAATTGAATCAGATTTCACTGTGATGGCACGAGTAACTTTGAGTCCTTGGCATTTTAATATGTGGATATGACCTAACATGGGCATGAATTGGATCCTAATGTGCTCTATTTCAAAATCACCCGAAGTTTAGAAGGATCTAACTACGGAAATACAACTCAGTGAAAAATTATTGTCGTTATCAGGATTTTAACACAGAAAGGAGTTTGGTTGAGGCCTCAGCTGCAGCAGGTTTTTTCTGCGACCCCTACTTCTTCCACAGTTCCCCTTGAGTTAATTGTTACAGAGTTATGCTGAAAACAGTAAATATTAGTTCGTTTTCGTGTTTTATGCTCCACAGCACAGTCAAGCATAGAAGACGTAAGTCGCAGAGGGGGAAAAAATAACTAAATAATGGAATGGAGAATGCTGCATCTGGAATATCTCTGCGATGCCCATTTAGGATGAAGTTTCTCTTTCACACTATTGCGAATCAAAAGTTGCTAAAATCATGGAGTGATTCGGATATCACTTTTTAAATACTGGGTATTTCATTAGATTCTATGCTTCAGCTTACTGAATTTGGCTTATAAGGATGCCGATGGATAAAATGGTGTTCAGCATAACACCCACGATGTGAAGAGATTAAGAATAGAAAGATAAAAAATAATAGCTTAATTTATTTCCTGGATTAATGTTTTACCCAATAGAGCTATAAGCACTAATCATCAAAGTGAAAAAGTAATTGGTCCTGGGTGGCAGTTGAAATGTTCGTTCTTTCTCCACGACCTGATCTGAGGTACCATTTTCGTCAGTATCATTCTCCTTGACCTTCACATAAATATTCCATCTGTCCAAAAAATCTCGTCATTTAGAACCAGAAACTCAGTATACTACGAGATAATAAAGATATGGAAAATGTCCAGACCACGCTCAATTTGTCGTCATACGATTCGAAATTGGAATAAAATATTATTTCTTCTCAAGTTCGTATATCCAGCAGGCGACGAGAAAGAATCCACAAACAATGACCTGTGAAGGATTTTTTTTAATGGAGTGAGTCTTTTGCTCATTTTATCTGTGATTGAGCGATAAAGAAAGGGTGATTGGAAACGCAGTCGGGCGAGCTACCGTCTTAACTGAGTAGATGATAGAAAGAACGCCCATACCAGTTACACGTCCTGATTAGCTGCAATTTAAGAAAGCTAAAGTCACATAAAAAATACAGAACTTGCTTTATATACGTCTTCTAAACTGGACGAAAATTTTGCAAAGAAAATGACAGCAAACTAAAAATCATTTGCATAGGGAACTAAGAAGGGATAGTTATTTCACGAATGTTTGTGACATTTAACTAAAGATATAAAGGCATTATTTCCAATTCTTTCTTGAATAATTACTATAAATCATCTTAAAACGTTTCCAAAGACCAGAGAAGTCAGGGGTGAGAGGGGAAATATTTTTCGTGATTTATTAAAAAGGTTCGAAAATACGAAACTCGAAAATACAAAGTGCTGATTTTTCGGTCCCGCCAACTTCGTATTATCAAGTTGCTACTGTACTCAGAATTTCTTACTTTGAGAAAATTACACAGGACATTACATTGGTGTGATTGGTCAAGCTAATTCACCAGAAAATACATTCACAGCCGTCCAACTAGCAATTGACAAATTATGATCAGGACATCCAATGTAATAGATTTAAAAAAATAGAATTCTTTGCTAAGAATTTGTCCTAAAGATTCCAACCTGTTGACAGCTACTTTGATAAAAAAATGTAAAAAAAAACAATCCCACATTAATCATAAACTATCAAATAAAATTCATTACTGTTAACTGAAGATGATGTGATAAACTTTGAGTACCTGAGCTCTTTGTTTGTTCTACATAAGATTTCGGTGGATTTGGAGATCTGTTAATTGCACAGCCGTGAAGCTATGCCACCAGGGAAGGACCAACCACATTTTTTTGTGCTAAGATCTAAACTGTCAAAATTTCATCTCATGCATAGTTTTTCAACAAAAAATTTGGTCCTAATGAGTCGGACTATACTCAAGTATATGGGGTATATCTGTATCAAGGGCCTATATGCATAAAAATAAGAAGAATCCACTCTGATTTCATGTAAAATTAGTTCAAAATCATTTTGCCTCAGGAAAATAAAGAGTGAAATCTATTTTAAAGCAGTCTGGTGACCAGTTAAGATGTTCACCAATTCTTGAAAGTAGGTAGCCATGAATTAAAGGATTAATGCTTTACTTGTACACTGATATTTTACTGATATGCAAGGAAGCTATTTCCTCCAGAGTAGCCACATTTCCTCCAGAGTAGCCAGAGTATCTTACATTTATTGTACTCAAATAATATCTTGCGAACTTAGTCATGCTGATAGAAGCATATCTATTATAGAACCTCATTGTGACTAAAGGGAATTCAACTCAGCCACTAGAAAAAGGACTTCATCTGTCTAAAAAAACATGGTTTAAACAGGTTTGATTTTTCCACAAGTCACGATATCTTATTTATGTGGGAACAACAATCATGATGTGTGGACCTTAGCTAACTACTTTTGACATATTTTCAGCTATTATGTATGTATATGCCAGCTATGATTATCATATTTCATCTGTTAATGGGTGTATTCAATAGGGATAAATAGGTGAAAGTTCTAAGGTCTTAAACCTTATTTTCTTTTTATACACATGACATAAATAATATCATGTTCCAGTTAGATTATAAATTATTCTACAAACAACCTATGATTTACCATACCTCACACAAAACCTATAAACATGTAAGCTTTCCTAATACACATTTCCAATTATCCAGGAACCAAATCAGCGTATGGGACTGGACAGGACACTTACATTCCTGCCAGAATGTTTTTTCCCCAAATTTTCAAAGATGAGGTTGAAAGGTCAGTTATTTTTTTATCTTAAGACATCCCAACAGTAAGTCCTTACTATTTCTACCCATTTCATGCAGTGATATGAAATACAAAAAATGATTTTCAATCATGATATGTTTTAATTTGTCCCCGGCTGATACCTTAATTTTTGAAAGTGTAATTTGAATGATGTAAACAAATTTGAACTCCAGCAGAGCCGTGCAAAGCTGGTGATAGCCCCAACTTGCTACAAAAATATTCCTGTCTTTGACCAATTAAGCCATCATTGTAATTAACATTCATGGTAGGTATTGAGTGATTTTTTTCTTGAATGGATCATAAACATGCAAAAATGGATTGAGTGAAAAAAAGACATTAATAACAATATAAGATTCAGAATAATCTACCAGTAACTCAATTGATAGCATGATGCAGAATACTGAAAAAGCCAGTACTTTATCTAAATATGCTCAAGAGAATGAGAATTAAGTCATACAGAATACCTCAACAATTCAAATGGATGATAAGTGGAATTAAAAAATCTCTAAATAATTATATGCCAATAATACATTCCAAATATGCATGCAGAAAATCTATTTATTTAAAATAAACTCATATGATAGGCAGAAAATTGAAACAACTGAAGATATGATTTATTTTACCAATAAAAAAGAGTAGAAAATATTTTCAAAGCAAGTAACAATAATAAAAATGCAATTTAAAGATGTTGAAAAAATAACATTATTGCATTTCATTTAAATACCATAAAACCATGAGAAGAGGTCCATTGCATGGCTATCGGAGCAAGATGATTGCCATCATATGAAAATTGAAGACAATTTTATGAACATTGCAATTACACAAAAAATTACAAACTTCATCTCAAACTTTAACATAAATCACCTGCAGAAATATTTAGTAATATTC
Organism: Ceriagrion tenellum; assembly: GCA_963169105.1. NCBI lineage: Eukaryota > Metazoa > Arthropoda > Insecta > Odonata > Coenagrionidae > Ceriagrion > Ceriagrion tenellum. The sequence goes on along the minus strand of CAUJGU010000077.1, from coordinate 25,618 downwards.
TTATGACAACAAATGATGACAACTTGTCTACAAGGAAAAATGAAATCATTAACAGAGGGTTGAGGACACTGAGTATGAACTACAGTCTATCACAAAAGTATAAATGAGACATCAACCGATGAGCTACTAAAACTGTCTTGAAAAGGAATATTAAAAATAGGACACCCCCCCAAATCTACCAGGGTGAATCCTTGACTGATATTCAACTCAAAAGATAGAAAACAAATCAATTACTGTAAGGATAAAGTATTCACATGGTTACAGTAATGATGAGGCAATTCTTTAAAGAAAATTTGCCTCCAATATTCCTTTGTCAGCAATTTTACATACCTGCTATAGAATTAAAAGTCGATGACCTCTGGTGTTGCTGACCACTTCGGCCTTGCTCACCATCCCCAGTTCCTTCTCCAAAATCCAAGTTAAGGGGAGTGACATCAAGTCCTGCCTTCTCTGGAGAAAACTCCAGAATTCCATGGCCCGATCGCTCACTGGAATGGGCATATTCATTAATTAGTCATGTCTGTTTCATGTCATAGCTGGCTTATATCATTCCCAGATGATAGGGGAAAAAAGGTATGCACTTTAAAATAAATGTTAAACCCTGTTGGTGGTTATACTTTGTCCATTATAATTGCACAACTAGGATTTTAAACCTATGACTAATAGGGTATAGGCTTTCAAATGCCTTTCAGCGAGGCAGACATAATGCAGTTGTGATGCCATCATGGATAGTTAGCAGTCATTACAATGGTGCATAGCAAGTCAATATGTTAATGCAGCATTATTATGGAAGCATAAATACACAGAGTTACTTTTGACAACGTTTAAAAACATTTAAATACTATAATTTAAAGGAACCATAGGTAAGGAAGTTCAAGTTCCATGGATCAAATTTACAGAGCAAAAGGAATATTGGAAACTGCAATACAACACAGGATAAACTGAGAAAGATTGAACTGGAGAAAAATCAGTGAAGTACTATGCATCAGAAAGGTGAGCAGCATGATGAAAAGAAAGCCATTCAAGTCTGTGGTGAGGTCTGATATGCTGGGTAAATATGGCTAATTACTAAGGTCCAGGAATGAAAGCTAGAAGTAACTGCAATGAGGATACAGCATTAGATGTGTGGAGACACGAGAAAAGATAAAACATGGCTAACTTAGAGGAATGGTAAAAGCATGACTCATGGGCATAAAGGTACCAGATAGTAGACTACAGAGGCATGGGAATATGTATGTAAATGAGGGTACAGGACGATACAGAGAAAAGAAGAGGCTTAAGACAGAAATTTATGGAGGAAAAGAATAAAATAAAGCAATGCAAACTGAATGGATGTAGGATAAGCCACAGAGAAAAAGTAATCCAATGGAATCTACTAATTTGGCAATGTTAATATGACATTATAATGCAAACAGAGGCTGCCATCTTGGCTTTCTCAGTTATGCAATTAACTTCCCCAGTTGGCAATGAATGAGTTTACCAATTGACTGCGATTTTGTTAACTGCATTATTATGATGAATAAAGTATATCACATTTCTCAGTGTATAAGACACTGTTTTCTTGAATCAGCATCCTAAAATCAGCCTGCATCTCTAGAGCAGAGTGTAAAGCTACGTTTCTATTTATTTGATTTCGCATTACCACCAGAAGTGCCCTTCCTAATTTCACTGTAGTCAGTATTTCAACAGTATGCTTTAGGTGGACTCTCCATCATTTTTTTCTATGGTTATATGACAAGAAATTCTAATACAGAGGACATTTTAGGACGTTAACGTTCCCATTTTCTTCCTATAGGTTGTTAAAATTAATGAATGTTAATTATATTTTTTCCTCCTAATATCTGACCCAAAAAAACGCAGAGCATTGTATAAAGCTTCCTATGGATGGGAGAAATAATCAGGTACCAATGACAACATTTACTCATTAGCTTTTTCACCTCCAACAAATTTCAGGCAGGTGATAGACTGCCAAGGTTTTGTGTATTTTTTGGATGCAGTGGTTCTTACATTAAAAAAATAGTAACTAATTCCAGAAATACTAATTTTTCAGGGATTCCACAAAGGTATAGTAGATGAAGACTGGAGGATGATTCAGAGCTCACAAGACAATGAGCTCTCAATCTTCCAAGGATGGTACACTTTGTAGAATATCCGTAACACAGCAGGGCATTTGCCTTTCTTTAGGTCACAGACCCTCTGCACTAGATTGTGCGCCATAACTGTTATCCACACCAAGAGGTCTAAGATAATGCATTTAGACTAGGTACCCTTCGAAGGTACTGAAAATACCAGCATATATCTGATGGCGGTAGTTTTTACACAGGTTCTAATAGAAAGAGGAGGGCAATAGATAGAAGTATTGGCAGTCTAAGGATTGAAGATATAAAAAGTCAAGACAATGCAAATGGATTCAATAGTAAGACTTAGGCCTGAATTTTATAATCCGAGGTAAAAATTTCCTTGTCATGAAAACCAGAGTAAATATGTTCTTCCCAGGTAAGGCACACATCAAATAACAACCAACAGTTTGATGTCACATTCAAAACCTGAGCTACATTTAAAACAAAAAAAATGAAATGGCTATGCCATCCTCCACCTGACGTAAACCATGCATAATAAATAAAGGCCTATGCGCTATATACACTATCATAATCATTCCACTCACAAGTCTGATCCATCTTCACTCGACTCATGTCGTCTCCTGTCAAGCGAATCCAAAAACACATGCTGCTGCCTGAGAGTTTGTAAGTGTGTGTCCACTGCAGTTGGCTGCCCTCCCGCCCTGCCACTACCCCCTTCCCCATCGTACTCATTGCCGCTGTTGTTGAAGAAGTACTCGCCCACTCCGACGGGACCATCAGTCTCCCCACCCGTCGTGGTCCCATTCGCCCCCGCTGATGTTTTCTGTTGAGCTGGCCTGTGACGTCTTCGGGGGGGTTTGTAAGCTTGCCGCCGGACGTCTGAGTCCTGCTCCTGAGAGCTCGATCTTCGCCGTGCAGCTGCCGAAATGAATGCCTTGTGCCGCGTGTTACGTGGATCAACTCCAGCCAGTTCTTCCTGTTTGAGCAAAAAAGAAACACATCTATCATGGCCATATATGACAACTGAGAACATGGAAGTTTAATTACAGCTTTTCTTTGTCAAAGATAAGATTCTGCCAAAAACCAAGGAATGCTTAAAGACTCTGGTACAATATATGAAAACATAGCCATGAAGAGAAGAAGAAAAAAAATTGCTTTCTTTAGAATTTTCAATAGTACTAAGGGTGTTTCATCACTCAATGACTAAATATAGTATTTACAGGCAGTCCTCCACTTTGGTACAATCCAAAATAACACCAATTATTCAACTATTATATGCTAAATTCAGACTATTGTAGATATGACAATAATCTTTCCTGCGATGATGCATAAGATTGTGAAGACTGGCAAATGAGGAGCATGTACTCTATGCATGAACATTGAGCTCTCAATCTTCCAAGGATGGCAGAATTAGTAGAATATTCATAACAAAACAGTGAATTTGCCTTCCTTTGGCTCACAGACCCTCTGCACTATATTGTGCAATAAAAAACAGATGAGTGACGTCAAAGTAAACTGAGCAACAAAAGAACATTGATAATGAATTCTGAGATTGCCGTCAAGTTCAATGATTCTCAATGAAGGTGTCAAATGTGCATTTTGTAAATTTGTCATTTACCCTGTGATAAAAGCTTATATTGCTGAATACCTCTTATAATGCATTAAATACCCATGCACATAAAATCAGCCATAACTGTTATCCACCCACAGAATACTGCCTATCAGGAGATTAGAAACATTTTGCTAGAGCACATAATTCCATTCCACTGATTTAGTGTCATTCATCTATGGTTAAGAACACTGATTTGCTCCAATCTGCTCTAAATTATACACCTTAGATTAAAAACTCATGGCTCTCCATGGACAAATTTTGCAAAATTTTGTCCGTCTTTCATGGTTAAAATTAAAATTATACCAAGTTGAAGTGCCCAAAAATTAAATGTTGTAATGCTTCTTGTTATACATATTTTACGTTAAAGAGTACACTATCAGAGGAATACTATTTTTAATGAACTAATTTATTAGCTGTTTATGGAAAAGAGAAGCTGCTAAGATACATCCATATCTTATTGACTATTCATTTGCATAATGAACACATAAATGACAAACCTACTGGTAGGATCAAGTGGAGATAAAATGATGATGTTACCCTCTATACTCTAGCTAATGCTAAATGGATATTCATAATTTAAGCCTTTCACAAGCTGCCTAATTTAAACTGCAGTTCCTGAGATACTTGGATGAACGGGAGGTATTTGAGTAGCTATTTCATTCTAATAAATTGAACACATGTTGTTCAACACTCACCACATGATTAAAATATCTATTTTAATGCTTTTAATCTAGCAGGGGAACAAACAATATTTTCTCCACATTATAGCTTGATTGAGATGGTCTATCCAACAAACTAGCTTTTACGAATACAGCATAATCTCTTGAATGCTAGTAGTTTTTTTGATTGATGATGAATACAGTACAAAACCAAAATTACCATCACATCACAGGAGAAATTAAATAAAGCAATGTGGAACAGATTGATATCAACTTTTATTGGTTTTAGGTTGAAACCAAATGTAAGAGGGAGATAACTTACATCCCGCATGTTGAAAGTAATCTCCAAGTTGTGAGTGAAAGACTCAAAAAATTCAGGATATAGATCTAATACATCAAGGAGGTCATCCCGATGTATCTTGTGCAGGTCACAATAGGTGAGGGCACGAACATTACATGATGATTTCCCAAGTGTTGGATGAAGACATGGGTTTTCTCCAAAAATATCATCCTTACCTGAAAGATCAACCAAATTAAAGGATTAAGTATACACATAAGTAAACTATAGCAACTAACCCAAACCAAGTTAAAGGTGAAATGAAACAACAGGTACACTTAATTCAATTGAGATGTGAGATAGGGAGAAAAAATGCAGTTAGAACATCAATTTTCTTTGTACCAACTTCCACCAGTCAATTCCTCTCCATGCTTTGCTCTCTAAATTAGACTACATGATCTACAAAACCACTGAGAATGATATAGAACACTAAAATGAATGGGAAAATGTTATGCCACTTACATCACACAACATAACATATAGGTTATGAAATTGAAGGTAAAGGGAAAAAGTGAGCAAAGCCACCTCATTGAAAGAAATTTTGAATAGGGAGAAAAAATGCAGTTAGAATATCAATTTTCTTTGTACCAACTTCCACCAGTCAATTCCTCTCCATACTTTGCTCTCTAAATTAGACTACATGATCTACAAAACCACTGAGAATGATATAGAACACTAAAATGAACGGGAAAATGTTATGCCACTTACATCACACAACATAACATATAGGTTATGAAATTGAAGGTAAAGGGAAAAAGTGAGCAAAGCCACCTCATTGAAAGAAATTTTGAATCAGGAACAAAGGAGTAACAGAGAGAAAATCTTTGGTTACAGCAGAGCTGAAAAAACATAGAGTACATGCAATTTTATAAGTGCATACATGTACATATCTCACACGAAGAGGATGACTAGCTAATTGGAGTAGAACAAAACTATTTACTAATACCAAATTCTAATAAAGAGAGGAGTTAAATATTTTAGGTAAAAACATCATTTTAATCCTGAATATACTAAATGGAATCGTATATTTGGCATCATTGCCTAGGCGACTTATTGCCCAAATTTCCAAATTTAGTTCACCCAGACCTTGGCACTGCCATGCAGAAAGTGCCCATCAAATTTTAAATAGCCGTTGATAATTGGCGTTAACGTGTGACAGCGATGGTTATTACTAGAAGATATTCGGACAGTGCAAAGCTTCAAATTACAGCTGATTATTTTTGATATCTCAGAGTACTTTTTGGATATTATGGAGGAAAGATCCTCTATAGGTAGTGAGCAAGATGCACATTAAACTTCCAATATGAACCCATGTCATTGGTTTTCAGACACTGAATCAAACTTCAGCATGCTTGACATTTTTCAAGATTTTGCAATCCCTTCTCCATATGGAAATCATTCAGTACCAGGTTGGTAAACAGGGTAATGGCAAACGAGGGCCAAAAATGCCAAACTCAGTTGAACATGAAGAATCTTTTCAAGACAAAAGTAAGCAAAGAATATTAAAATTCACTGGTTATCTTTTATTAGTAGATTATATTTTCATTAGCAGCATCTGTAGGGAATTGATATGGTATGTAATTTCAAATATTCGATTGAAAAGACCAAACTTAGTAGAGATCGTGAAAAAACGTAGTATTCAACTTATTCAAAACAGCCACATGTAAAGAATATTATTAGAAAACAATAATAGGATACAACAGTAGTAAACAACAAAAGACTTTTTTTGATTCAAACATGATTTTTCTTTGGTTATTTTAGAATTGTGACTTAATGCTTTCATTCTATATGTTATTACATATTTAATTTACTCTATATTCATGGTCACCCACTGGCAAATGGTGATAATTTAGGGTCTACTGACTGCATTTGCATTTGAAACACCACATAACCTCACTAGTACCAGAGTGGGCCACAATCCACGATCATTTTGTTCACGTGTGGAATTCTAGGCAACACTCTTCAGCAAGGAGTTAACAATCCATATGTATATTTATGATTTCAATTTTTAAAAATAAGGTTTGATATACTTGCACAAGCCATTAGGCTCAAACAAATGAATAACTTACCAAGTATTGCCATTACTATATCATCTTTTAGAATTTCTATTGATCCTCGGGAGATGAAATATAAGGATGTGAGGACATCCCCTCTGTGCACTAACGTGTCACCAGGAGGAGCATGTGTTGTCTTGAACTTCATTGAAAGTGCCCTGCAAGAAATAATCAAGTAGTAAGCAGAGTTTTGAAAACAAGCAAAAATGCAAAAATCGCATTAAAAATGCAGACATAAGAAAGTATAAAAATGCAACATCTTAGATTTATAGACTTAGCATATACCTATTTATTTTATGGAGAGATGCTTCTATGTTCTACAGCTTTGCCTGAAGTGCAAATGGTTCGGTAATTCAGAAACCGAAAACCCAGATGCTTCACAATTTGTCAAAGAAATTTTTATTTTCATTTTTGAAAATGACATTAAAAAAGGTACAAATCAGATATTAATCACCATTTATGTATATACATGATAAGTTATGAATAAATAAACACCAAACAACATCATTTACATAATGATTACTCTGATGAAAATATCCGGAATCAAGAAAACAAGGCTATGATACTATGAAGCACCTATAATTCGGAAAAATCTGTAAACCAGCAACAAATGGGTTCCATCAGAGTTGCATATATCAACAGCACTTGCTGACATTGCTTTATATTTCTAATTTACCTGCTCTCTAGCATGTAAAAATGATGCGAGGATGAATAAAACTATTATTATTTAAACTTTACACCCTCAGACATCACTTTGTGGAAGTATTTTACACTTGAATCCACATTAAAACAATCCTTGTACTTTTCCACTTATATTTATTTTTAATATTAGTGGAAAAGTACAAGAAATATTTATCTTTAATATTAGTGGAAAAGTACAAGGATTGTTTTGATATGGATTCAAGTATTATTATTTACTCATTGCAAAACATTCCGTCGAGCCTTGGGCAAGCATCAGGATTCCCTGCCACCACTCATTTTACTTATCACTTACCTTAGGCACCCTGGAGAGGCCCCGTCAAAGGCTGAGCAATTTGTAAGTAGGTTACGGTTGAGGTGGAGACAGATGTCTGCCTGAAGGCACTCAGGGAAGCCTTTCAGCACACTATTCATGTCGATGCCATTTGTGTAAGTCCAAGCATGCTGTAGGGATATAAAGAAACATTTAATTCATTATTATCATCATACATTTCAAGAAAGTTGAAAAAAATACTATGTTTATTAAAACCACAATGATAAAATTATCTATCAAAAATAAGGAATGGGCATCAGGAAAATTTGAAAGATAAGCTTTATTTCTGAACCTAAAGCTACACTTCAATTAGATTACATACTAATAAAATACATACTAGTTGAGAATCATACCTTTTGGAGCATTTTTATAATATCATGTTTTCATTAAGAAAAATTAAGATCATTACTAATTTGAAAGAGAATTACTGAGAATCTTGCAGCTGACCTGAAAGCCGTTGGCCATCAACAAAAACACAAACCAAAATTATACTTCAGTATCAAAAATTATACGTAGCGATACCACCATTTTTCACAGTTTACACCTCCTCATCTTAAGTGCAGCAACAGTTTTTAAACAATTTACAGAAATTTACAGGTTTGGTTGAATACAGTACAATAAGATGATCTTCATTTTGGAATTGAAAACAAAAGGAGATCAATCACAGTTAATTAGATTCACATATGATAAAGCTTTAATCATGCACTAAGTGAAGGGAAGACAATTAATTTTTGGCCCAGATTCATTGAGCAATGAACAGGATAAAGAGTAGTCATAAGAATACATAATGAGATAATTGAGGAAATGGTCAGCTTATTTAATCATGAAAGCAGGAGGGCAAAAGTAAGAAATGGTTGAGTATTTAACATATCCAGGCAGTGTTTAGGATAAAAATAGCAGGTGATTCGGCTCTCGCTGCAGGGATTACAACTTCCACCCTGGAATCAAGCTTCTCACTCATGTACAAGGTAAGGAAGCAATGGGAAGGAAGGGACGGGAAGGGAAGGTTAGTGAAACCAACAGCCCAAAGAATTGGGATTGGGTGTCTCCCTGGCTCCCTTTCCGGGAAGACTCTGTGCGGTCTGCCGGAGTACGTCCTCGAATCAGGGGCCACCGAACCCATGGAGGGTCAATTCGGACCAATTCTGGTCAAAGCGTGGGCACATCCTTCGACTCAATACTCTTCGTCTACCCTAATCATGTTGTTTTCGCTACCCATATCATGCTGTTGGTTTCGCTAACCTTCCCTTCCCATCCCTTTCTTCCCACTGCTTCCTTGCCTTGGACATATGCGAGAAGCTTGATTCCAGGGTGGAAGTTGTAATCCCTGAGGCGAGATAAAAATAGCAGTACCAAAAGGCCATAGAGAAAAGTTTCCTAGGCTAAGGAGAAACAAATTGTACACAAATAATGATGGGGTTACTAAGCAAAGATGCCAAGGGGATATAAAACTTTGAACAGAGAGTATTTGTGAAGCTTGGGCAGCGAAAAAGAAGATGAAAACAGACTGGAGGCCATTGAAAATCGACTATCAAGCAGGATACAACAATGAGGTAGACCAAAAGAAAGAAGAAAAATCAAGAAGAAAAGGATTGAAAAACGAAGAAAGGGAGTAAGTTGAGGAAACTTGGAGGAAAAAATATGAAGACAGATGAAGTAAGATGACAGCAGAAAATGAGAAATATCATTCGCTAGGAGTGTTATTGTAACCCAATGCATCATACCATGAGCTGCACTTAAAAATGCCACAACAGGCTTGTAACCTGTGGGAAAAATCTTCATTGCATATGACCCAATAGGTACTCAATGACATGCAGAACATAATGCATAAAAGGGGGTATTTTTTCCTACATCCTATGATTAATTATTTTCGCAGAAAATTCTAAAAATTAAGAGCAAGAAGATAGTATGAATTTAATTGTAATAGAGGTTTTCTTTTCCCTTTTGAGTATTCATTGTAATTCAATTTTATAACATAGGCTCTGTTACTGAGGTTTTTAAGCAAGTTAAAGTGATATAGAAGTCTACTATGGAAGGCTAAGTATAATTCCAAGGGTAATGGGTATGAAAATAGCTTGTATTGATGAGTAATCAAGGAGGAGGAAGGATAGGTACCATGGAAATCATGCATGGTTCACATAAAGATAAAATAAGGAGCACTGTAAAACCTCTGCATAAAAATATTTTTTCAAGTTCATTAAAAGCTACTTTTACCGGCAAAACATCCTTAAACAAAGTTCACCCAATAATCACACAGTAAATGATCATGGTGAGAAGCATGAGCATAAATGTGCAGATATGAATGTACAATAACACACCATGTATTACCTGGCAGTACCATACAATAGAAATTTCAATGGGGAACTTGTAGTCATTTCTTTGAAGTGGATTATGCTAATTGTCTTATAAAATGCTAACTTTCCTAATTAATGTTACTCAGGAGTTTTTACATTTGAGGACATGCTCTTGAAAATTATAAATTGACTCAGTTTTGCCTAGTACCAATATAAAAGGTGGATTTTTGCAATTTTGGAAATACTATAGCAATACATATTAAAATCAAAATAGGACGTTAAAACTCAGATAAGCAATACATGAACACTTCTCCCATAAAATTTTTTTAAAAACATTATAAAAAATTTAACTCATGGGCAAATGATTTACTCCCAAGTTATAGTTTCTACTAGACACATAAGACAAATGGTCATACCTGGAAATACTCCTCTAATCGTTGTCTCAATGGATTTGGAATTTGATGAAACCGAATAAATTCCCTCACTCTCAACATTTGTGTGTGATACCTCGCTGTTCCTGAGTATAACCTTTGAATGATGGCTGATACATTTCCAAATATACTGGCATACATGAGGGCTGAAGATTTAAAGATCAACCAATGAAAAACCACATTATTAACACACAGATTTAAAACATAAAGCAAAATTTCAACATATTCTATTCCTACAATATATGAGCACCCCTGATGATGCACAAAGAGTTACATAAATATTTTCACAAAATTGCAGAAGTCCACAATCAGGGCCAGGGGTAGGCAAGAGTGGGAGTGAGGTGGGCTGCTTAGCAATAAGGAGTAAACACACCCACCTGCAATCTCTGTGAAGCCATCCTTAATTATAGTCTAATTCAGAAAGAAGCAATACTTGAAAAGCAGTGAGGATCGAAAACTTTTGTTTTTAAGAAGGAGAACAATATCTGATGCCACTTGCACCATAAGAGAGAGATGAATGGCTTTAATCCACCACCTTTGCAGTCTTATATATAAAACCCTTTCACTGCATTAAACGCCAACTGATTTCACTAATAATACATGTCAAGTACCCACAAAAAGATGTGTACGCAATTTTGCATTACATAATATTACTGTAGATTGTTTCGTGCAGCATCGCAAAGTTATTTTTGAACTGTTGTTGCATGGTAGTAAATTTACCACTAATGGATAGAATGCCACATGGGATACACCCAAACTTTGCAGTAGAGGGAAAATATTTTTTGAGCTAGCGGGGTGGAGTCAAACTCTGCTCTCCTCTCAATAGATGAAAATATTCATTCAGATATACTGAAACTTAGTAGACCAAGAGTTAACCAGCCACAGAAGCAAAATTATTTTTATTCTAGTTAATAGAGACAGAAAAAAGTATTAGCCCTTCCTTGACATTTTTCTACACTAAAGAGAGCACAGTCAACTTGAAACAGGGTATGAAAGACCAAACAAATCTTTGAGACATGGATATGACATTTGCACATACATATGTTCTGAAACCTTTTACAGTTATTTTACACATATGTTATGAAAGTTTTATTGTTAATGGCAATAGTGTCATTAATCAAATTGCCAACAGAAGGGAGCAATTTAAGGGTTAAGACTGATAGGAAACTTCATGAGAAGAGGTCACGTAGAAAGAGAACCATAATTAGCAGAAGTCTACATTTAATTTGTGGGCTTCTAGGAAACTGCACTTTCACATACAGGTTATGGAATTAAAGAGACAAATGAACACCTTTCTAAGAGACATACAGTTACGTTTGGCATTTCCATGACAGCCATCTCACACCATTGGGTCATGAACTTGAGACCCTGGCAGAGGTAGACAAGACCTTTGCATTCACTCTGACCTAATAACCTCAAAATTCCTTCCGCAAATCAAATGTATGTCTTAAAAACTTTTTCTGGCCTAAAAATGCTCAAGTTTAACACCACACGACACCTCCCTCAAAAGCCTCTTTAGAATGAGAAACAAGCATATTAATAAATTTGATAACTTATAAAAGAACACCAGTGTAGAGAGTCATCACTAATAGGCAACTGAACCAGTCAGCCATAGCTGAGCATATTTGGAGCAGTCAATCCCAAAATATGGATCTGGAGAATGCATGAATTATCGCCAAGGAGACTCGGTACTTCCCCAAATAAATAATGGAGGCCGTAGAAATAGCAAACTACTAGGCTAGATACTTTCCAATACTTGCAAGTGGGTTTCCCAAAGAAAGCTGCCAAGGACTTCAAATAAGGCTGGAGAGAATCATGCCTAACTTTCTGCCAGGAAATATATAGCAGCCAAAATGCATTGAGAACACTTCAGACCTGAAGCAGCAAGATGGAACTTTTGTCTTCAAATTGACACAATGCAGAAGCTATCTTAAAAGCCATCGAGTACTAAGACCACTCAGTGGAAGCTTTCACTACATCTGAAATACTCAAATCTATTGCAAATAGTCATTATTTGTTTGCAATCCAAACCTCTACCTTCCAACCACACTACCTGACCCATGAATAATAATGTGGACTAATGCAAGTATGCACTAAAAATTTTTGTGCACCAATTCCAAAAACTAAATAAGTTTTGAATTATTTCTACATATGATTATTAAAATGGAATATTAATAGGATCGTGTCTACTTACATCCAACCAACATCACACATATTGTAAAAATTTTTTCAGCATCCGTATTAGGAGCCACATTACCAAATCCTACAGAGGTTAAGCTGCTGAATGTGAAGTAGAGGGCAGTGATATACCTTGACTGAAAAGAGAAAAAAATCAACATGAATACCAAGTAAAGTTATAGCCATCTAAAATCCATATTCTAATGTGGGAAGTAAATTTTTAAAAGAAAGGCAACAGAATTTTTCCCATACAATAACATATACTGAGGTGTTGAGTCAATAAGTTTGCAAAAATGGGAATCATTTGTCAAAAATAAGGGCTGTACATTGATTTTGAAGTATAATTACCCAATTAAGCATAATTGTCAATTTGTGAACATCTTCTAAGCCTGTCTAAGTCTAAAATCATCTGGAAAAATAGCATAACTTTCAGAAATGATATGCAAAAAAATGAGTTGCCATGTTCGGTGACGTCAGTTGTCTGTATACCATGAGTTGATTTACCATTTAGCATTACAGTCATTGGGACTTGAAGCTTCCACTAAAGGCAAATAGTTTCACCAGACTCTCAGGCAATGGCTTCAAGAAAAGTAAACTAGGATTGTAAGAGCCTAATTATAATATTAGTCCAAAATAAGCTACTTTGTTTCAAGAATGGAATTCTTGAAACAAAGGGAAAGATTGAACGTTCCTGATATTAGAAAAGTGCAGGCAAACTTGTAAGTAATAATAATCAATAATTTCCAAGCATTTATGTAGTATTGAGAAGTTTAATGTACACTATACATAAAATATATACTCTGTTGCTACCTAGTGATGTCAAACTTTAAGCCAACAAGGCAGCATGTCTTTTTCAGTGCAGTGTCAAAATATCAAATATTACGCGTTTTAAAGCAAACTTTACATTTCATATATATCCATATCCTCAGTACTTCATTTTTAGCATGAACTTTAACTTACAAAAATAAAATAAAATTGGTAAAAAGCCCAATAAACCTTGGTTAGTTTGATTCCATTAAAATGGATTAAGAAATTGCTCAACAGAACAGTTGAACTGTATGCTGAAAGGCAGAAATTTAGGAGAAGAATTTTATAATGATCAGAAAAAATCAAGGATACAATATTTAGAATAAAGAGCCATTGACGTCACAATTTAAAAAGAGAATCAAAGTAATGATGATGGATAGGGGATGGTGATGAGAAATTTGGATATAGTATATTGCAGTTGAGCACATACGTAACCCAAGAAGGCAATAGCATATAATAAACAAAGCAGTTGATATTTTTCATAAGCCAAGAGGAAAGATTATTGGCATTCAACAAGAAAGAAAGACCAACACCAACAAAACAGTTGACATAATATCCCAGAATTTGCAAAAGTGAACCAACAACTAAGTAATTATATTTGACTGAGTAATTGTTTGTGAACAGCCCTTATGAAACTTGGGTTCCTGATGACTTATGCAAAAGCTTGTGTAAAGAGCTCACAAAAAAAATCAGTATAAAATTTTTCAAGTTGGAAGCAATTTCAAGTAGTTTTAAATGATTTCAAAGAAGGATAGAAAGCTACCCTCATTCATTTGATGCAATATAAAACTGTATTTCTCTTCAGAACAATTTGAAGAAAAAATCTTTATATGAAATGGTTAATATCATTTAAAATCAATTCAGAATATTATGCTGTTTCTACATATACATAAATCAACATTAAAGGCTAATGTATATTTCTAAAGGAATTGTATGTACATTGCAAAAATCCTGTGCATATTGCAGCAAACAAGGCACTAGTCCTGAAACATGTAACTGCACAAATGTCCACGAAACTGTATGCTCCTGTGTATAACACAAATATTTATCCCCCTACTTCAAGATTCTTCCCTTTCCTTCTTTTGTTGGTAATGTATATTTCATCAATTAATCCACTTTTTTCATTCATTTGTGACAACAGCTAATTTAATTTGAGACATTTCTGCAAACACCGTTTGCTAATGATATTTGAAATCACTCACACTCCAACTTCAAACACAGATTTATTGCATATTAAATTGCATTTTGGACACTAGTATTATATAAATAAAAATATTTACCCTTATGGAAGGTCCTCCGGTGTTATTGGGGTAGTAAAATTGGTGAGTGTCATTAGCTAACAAGTCTAACCAACCAACTTTACTCTTTAAGTGGGGTCGCTCTGCATTGCCTATTGCATACCTGTCAAAAATGAAAAGAGTATCAGTAACAGTGCAGTGGTAGAAACAACACAGAGAAACATCAATCCTCTTATTTCCAGTCCTAATATGTACTGTGCAGCACAAAGAATGCCGAGCCATTTTTCAAGAAAATGTGGCAACTAAAGTTGAAGTACAGGTAAACATTTCATAAACCTTCACATTAATAGGAATGCATAACAAAGAAAATGAAGAAATTGTTTAAATAAACAACTATTTTTGACAATAAAAACTATGTAGACAGTTCACTGCAGAAGATAGGAATGGCTGATGGCATTTTTTGTGTGTGCAATGATGGCCGATTGATCAAGTGTCTAGTAGCAAGAGGGTTTAGAGAGCTAAAAGAATATCAGCACTAGGAAATAAATCTAGAAAACCTAATGCGACATGGCATTAGAAACATTAAGTAAGAGGAGAAATCCAACTTTTTCTCAGTACTAAGGATAACATGAAAAAGCATTCACAAACAAGAAATCATCAAGCTTCAAATCACCAAGTTAGCTGAACAGTCTCTGACTCTGGTATAATTACCCAAACACATAGCTCATAGGAACAGTTTCTTTTTTCAGCAAAAGCTTAAAAACTTTTTGAAGAGTAAACCACAAGAGGATGTTGAAACATTGTAGGCCATCAAAAGATATCCTCAGGTTATACTGTAAGCAATGGTTAATTATTACGATGCCCTATGAAATCATGAATATTGAATGTAAACCTTCAAGTGTGGCACAAGTTTGAGTCATATATTTGCTAACCCAAACCATTAAAGCTTCCAGGTGTTAAGCAAATAGCAGCTGGAATCATGACAAGATACTATATTACTGCAATTCCAGGAATGTTAAGATTATATCACTAAATGTTTTCCAAACAAAGAAAGAATATATACGATCTTGTTGCCATGAATGCTATGTTTAAATTTCACCTTGTGGTGATTTCTTTTCATAGGATATAATGGATTACAGAAGGAATCCCATCAGTTTGAGTTATTACATATACTATTTTAAGAAGTGTGTCTACCCAATTTATTAAGAGTGTGATTTTATTCTCTATTCCTAGATGTAACCATAACTGTCCCCTTACTTTTCATTTAGTCTAGGGCTACCACTTGCCATGATCGAAGTCTCTATGCTTCCTTGTGAGGCAAACTGTCACCATTTGCCAGTTTTTTCATTATGTACCAATTTCGGTCTAAATCCTAATGATCAATATTAACCCTTTCGCTGCAGTGAACGTAGTAGCTACGTTCACCCGGTTGACTGCTGTGAACGTAGCTCCTACATTCCGTTGGCAAGTGGTTATTCCTACCCACGCTACTGAACTTTCTCTTTTTCCGCGAATGCCATTCACCAAGTTCATTGTTATACATTGTACTAATCCCATCCCGGGGGTTTGAGTGACTATTGAGTTGCAGGTGCAATGGGAGGCATAATTTCTGTGCCGACGTAGGTTAGCGTTCACTTTTTCGCCGCACAGGGGCTGGAACGTCTCTGCAGTTTGACCGCAGCGAAAGAGTTAATGTCAGGTCTCATAGATGTTGAAGTATAATGCATCTCCTATATGTACATCTTTTTTTTCAACTAACCAGCACTAGGGTCATCTGATTCAATATATCTGTAGCTCTATTGATATGGGCCTTTGCAAACATCTCCACTGAATTGCTGTGATTGATGTGCTTACTAAGTACTTACTTCCACAGCATGCCTACAGAAATATGCAAATATGCACAGGGCAAGTCATAATTCTGGATACAAATGCAATGCCAAATCAACAAAAATGTTGAACAACTCATGCTAGAAGTTTAAAGAATACACTAAAATAAGCACATCAATGGTGGAGTTGGTTATATTACAAAGACCTGCATCAATGGAAATACAATCGATATTGAATGATCTTGATCCAGAACCATCTATTTAAATCAAGTTTTGGATAGAGCTTATTTAATATTTTGGCGAGCTTTTAATTTCAAAGCAATGACAGTACGTTAAGTCCTTATCTCCAATACTCATATGTAGTTGCAGTGGCATTTGTAGGGGTGAGTGGGGGGAGCTGTCAGCCCTTTCCTTGGGGCAGTATTCTTTGAATTTCAAGCTACTTTAAACACTTT
This sequence comes from Ceriagrion tenellum, assembly GCA_963169105.1. Classification (NCBI taxonomy): domain Eukaryota; kingdom Metazoa; phylum Arthropoda; class Insecta; order Odonata; family Coenagrionidae; genus Ceriagrion; species Ceriagrion tenellum. The sequence continues at coordinate 8,634 of CAUJGU010000077.1, read as the reverse complement.
TACAGAAATGAGAGGAGTCAATCAATCAACTACCTATCAAGAATCAATAAAATTAAGGAAACTTTCCATACTATCTGAAAAAAATTTATTAATAAAGGAAATAGATTTTGACAGTATTATAAATGATTTAACTATAAATAATGAAGAAAAATTAATTTTCAATTACGTAGGTACTTTAATTTTTAAATAAAATAAATACAATTCTTTGTTCTTAAGCTTAATATTTTAATTGTGTCTAAATAGGCATAAGAAATATTACATATTTCCCAACTGAAGGGCAGCAATGAATATACCACCTCAGGCAGCCCGAAATTCAGGTATGCAATCATGCAGTTGAGATTTAGGAGAACAATTAATTTTTTTGTGCCTGCTACAAAAATAGAATTCCACACAAAGCAAAGACAATGGTTCAGTCATTGACCAGCTATTTTGTTTACATCATCTCCCACATTTCTGAGGTACAATGCACATGGCAAATGGCTACCTAGGTTCTCCTCTGATCAGATTTCAGCAAGAATAGTGAGTTTCTCCAGCTACGATACTATAGCCTTCAAGTCAGATATTTTTCAGGCTGAATGATAGCTGGAGCAACTACCATAAATGAGAAGGAGTTTTACTCAGAAGAGAGCCAGAAATACTACCACCTAAAAATGAGCCCTTGGTTAAATGAAGGGTAGAGAATTATTCTACAGAAATAAAGTCATGACTTCAACTATAAAAAATAATGTGGCTTACTTATAAAACAATCCAACAAGCAATCAGCCATATTTAATGGGCATGGCCTGAAGATATTTTAAATGAGGCTCCTGGCATTACAGCAAAAATCATGAAATACACCCGTTTGGGCATTTAAATTTGCTACTCGTTCATTCTGAGAAAAGCAGTATATTTAAACAGACAGCTATAAATCTCAAGCATCTCATTTCACATTATTCATTGGTTGAATTTTAAGACACATGATGTCCATGAATTGAACTTTGAAATTAAAAAGATAGATTTTTTCAGTTCTGTTACATTTCCATGAAGCACTCAGCCAGTTAATTTTAAGAAATGATGGATGGTCACGCAAATAATAGACATTATTCATAAAAAAAACTTCCAACACAAAGTCAAAATAGCATAGGGGCAAAGTAAAAAAAACCATTCTGACTTGAAAAATGTCAATGCCAAGCTGGACTGCTAAAATAATTCCTAGTTCAAAAAGTTAGTTCAATTGTAGGCAAAATAAACTAAGAACAGACATAACTTCACTCATGGCCAATATTTTAAACATGGGCAGAATACACACTTTAAAATCAAAATGTCATGTAAAGTACACCTGGATAAACTTAAAAATTAAAAGAGTCCTTAATACAACAAATGAAACAAGTAATAAGATAACTGTAGTTGTAAGATAAATCTAATCATTTACCGCTTACAAACCAAATAGCTTAAAATGTATGTCCAACCATTGCAATAGGGAAAATAAGTTAATTTCACCAGAAATAAACATTGAAAGCAGATCCAAAATTTTCATTGTAATTTTTAACTGAGCTATAGCTAGCTGAGCTGAGCTAAACTATAGTTTGTCATTTTTCTCGAAAAATATTGTAGTATAATCACCAAAAATGCTAAGAATAGGCTCTTGAATACCAATTGTTGTAATGTAAAGAGCTTTTTAAGTTAATGTGAAAACTAACTCATAACACTGGTTAAAAATTAATTTAAAATTGAAGAAAACAACATATTTTGGAATACATTTGAATTCCAAAGGAAATGTATTGGTGTAACAATCGCCATTACTTTATACATATCCAGTTAACTTCTTTCCTAAATTACATTACCAAACTAAAAAATTAAAAGGAAAACATGAGAATACACCAATACAAATTGTCACATTATAAATATTACTAACCATATGCAGGCAAGCCAGTGTGCTATGAGAGCAAAGGTAGCCATGAGGAGAAGAAGTACAGCAGCACCATATTCCGAATATCTGTCGATCTTCCTAGCAACTCTTACCAGCCTCAGCAACCTTGCTGCTTTGAGCAGCCCAATCAGAGTGGTTGTCTGCGTATCCCCGATCCGCAATTGCATGCGGAGGGGAAAAAGTACTCAAGAAATATCAGGAGGATCACATTGGTGGCATTAATACAGCCACAAGACATCAACCAGTCATGCAACAACATCCAATACTTGGAAGTGAGACACGACATAGAAAAAAGGGACAAGCCTAGGATGCACCTTTTAATTTTACTTGGAAATGGTCAATGAGGTTTAGGCTCTCTCACTTTCCCTAAAATATGTTACGTTCACTGAAAGTAAACAACCACTTCTGAAATCAAGTAACCACTTCTAAAACGTTAATGAAATAGAAAGCAAAAATTGCTCCATTCTAAATTCATTGATTTACTACCGCAAATGACTTGGATTAACCCAGCCAACCTCCATATTCTCTTTTTTCCCAGGGAGTTAAAAAAAATCCTCACGTGACTGTCAGGAATGATATTGCGATGGGTAAGGAACATAAGTTAAGCTTATGAACACATATGTAGTTTATTCAATAGAAGATTGGATCAGTGATTGAGACAATTGCCAAAATGAAGATTTTTTCCAGTCACTGGCCACATTGATATCAGCATAACTATCACTATCAGTTACAGGACAGTTCAACCATCATTTCACTTATCTCAAGAATCAAGACAAGACAAAAAGGTTGTTCTTTTCCCACAGTTCACAGAAGATTGTTACATATTAATTTGCATTGGAAGGATGGTACCTCCGGAGCTCATTCGTTGTTCAAAAATCAGGAGAAAATGGATTTCTTAAAAGCAATAAATAATATGAACCATCAGCTCCATATTTAATATGCTTATGTCAAAGTATCGCCATTTTACCTAAGCACGAAGTAAAAATATAAAAACAATGAGCCAATGATTGAATATCTGATTATTAGAGAGATTAACATTTTCATTTTTTAAAGGAATAAAAATTTATGGGCAAACTATAACTTAAAATATCTCTCAGTCCTCTCTGTCTACATTAGTGATACTTGGTGAATAAGGTTTTTTTTGAAGCTTTCCATGATATACAATGGTTAAAATTGAAATCAGCCCTTGGGGAAATGATCCTATTTTAGCAATAACCACTCAGCAAATATAAAAATAACTCCATCACAAGGATGATCTCTTTATTGGCCTTAGGTTACTTCTGATTTCCTCACGCAAATCAGCAAGCCTCTAACATCAGGAATACATTTTGGAAATGTACCATATTTTCAATCTAATCAACTGGAATAGATGCTACCAAGAAATAAAATAATCAGCTGGCTCATGAAATTAATCAACGATTTGCCATTTTCAAAAAAACTTTTGAAGTGTAAGTAGGTTATTAGGGTCATGAGCACACAACTCATCATAAAATAGTGATGTTGAAATTGCTTAGTCAACTTGCTATGAGACTCAATTGAAAATATATCTCTGGTTTGGATGGGGCCAAGAGATGAAATATTTTAGCCCATCAGCCGACCCATTAAAGATGGTTCGTATGCACACCAGAAAGTATAAGGAGGGATGGGATTCACAGTGATCTAAGGTATAATCTACACAGTGATCTAAGGTCGACCCGGTGGCGGCGGGGTAAAGTCCTCGCCTGCCAACCCTAGGGTCGCGGGTTCGAGTCCCACCTGGGTAAAATATTTTCTGCCCAGGACATGGGTGTCTGTGTCTCGTACGTTGTTACTGTTATTCACCCGACGTAAATTGGCCAATTGTGCTGTATTCGGGGTAGTGAAGATAAATAAATAAATAAATAAAATAATGCAAGCCTAAACTACTCCAAAATTTAAGCACCCTAAAACAGGCAACTTTTAGAATTTTTTGTCCAAAGAGATATTCATTGAAAATATGCATGTTGGTGAGTTTTGGTTTGATTTCTGTTCCTAATGACGTAAAACATCTGAACATGGGATAATTGAAAAGAATTTGTAGAGATGCCAAGAATATAGCTCACCCAGAATGCAATCAGTATGTACCAATATTTTGGTTGGAAGGGTAAATTCAGTCAGGGACAAACAACTTATCATGAAATGCATGAGAATAATGTTTCACATTGTTTCCAATTGGGAGCACATGATTTATTACTTTGTTAAGCTTAAATTTAGTAAAATTCTAAGGTGTAATTAGTATGCACCCGCCCAAAAGCGACTCTGACTTAGTAAGAGAACTTTGATACCTAAACCTCATTGGGATGGCCTTGACATCAAGATCAAGAACTAGAAAATAATAGTAGTGTGCGTACAGGGGAAACTGGAGGAGATTTAAGTAACCACAAAAATTACACAGGCATCATATAGATAGTAATACAAGGTTAGTATACTACAAATTGCATTTAAATGCGGTAGTACTTTTAACTTTTACATGCAGGAAAACATTCAGTTTATTAGCTCATATACTGTTTTACCAATTCTGACACAACATGGGTGTAACTAACATAGATATTTAGAAAGAAATGAATAAGTATATATGAAAACACCAATAGACTATTGAGCTACTAAACTACTATTTGAATTTAAGATGGTGAGAGAGATAGTAGCGAAATTATGTTCTATGTTATGATTCATTTTCACATAAAACTTTTTAAATAATATTGCAATGACAAGGAGTGAAAATTTAATAATTCTCTCAGAGCACTGAATCTATTTTTTTGCAGTATTAATAATTGATCAGTTATTGTTAAGTTTGAGAAAACTGATATTTTGAGAAAGAATCTGAGCAAAGCACAAATTATCTCTGCAACTGAGAATTCAAAATGCATGTAATAAACTTTTATGGAGAGAGATGAAAACTGATATGTATGCACTACCATTAGCACCAAACCAAGAGCAAGAGACAATGAGTTCACCACCATCCCTTACCCTTGAATGGATTTTAATATGCGTTAGCATGATCTTTGTCAATACTCAAAGTTATAGATGCCATCTATCATTTCTACTGTACTTAAACCATGAGAGAAATAAATTGGTGCCATCCCAGCTAGCCAAGTGCCATCAAAAGGGCATCACTGGAGTGTCCCCTAAGTAAAATACTTGATTTTATGCCTACCTCGTCAGTGTCAGAACCAAAGAGTAGGAGGTCAAAAGGGATGGCTGCTACCAGATCAATGACAAACCACCCGCGGAGGTAGTGGACGGCTATTTTTCCTGGATGGGACACAACTTCATCATTGCTGTTCACGTATGTTGTCCGGAAATTTATTAGGATATCAACCACAAAGGTCACGTCCACTGATAATTCAAAACAACACAAGGACACACGAGCACAACACATTTGTGTAGCAGGACAGGTAAGGATATTCCAATAAAAATTCAGTGCACATGGTAGGTATCCATCAGATGGTGGAGCCCAGGAAAAGCAGAATTGATGCACACATGATGTAGATGTGCAATGGAATATAAAAAGAGAGAGATTGAGATTATCAATTGCATGAAATAAAGGCAAATCGTTGTTATTCATGCACAAATTTCTTTGACCGAGAAAATAATTCTCTGAAACTGTAGATATCTAATTAAGTTAAAGAACATAGGTGGAAGGGAAAAATTTCCCAAGAACTAATCTAACAATTTAATTTTCTAATTGGCTCAAAGCTCTTGCTTGCTATTAACTAACATTCTTGCACATATTAGTATTCACTAAGCCCAACATTTGTGAGAAAGCTACACAGCTGTTATTGAAAGCAAGACACAGAAATTATCTCTGGACATAGATACAAATTTTATTACTCTAATTAAATTATTAATAATTTGGTTACTCGAACATTATAATTATTACATTTAAATTAGACCAAGATTTATTTGGTCAATCCATTTAATTTTTTCGCGTTTTTACAACATGAAATAACTATAGACTAAGGATAGCAGGAGCCTTTTCAAAATAATGGGCAGTCATATTCCGACCATGTTTTCTCAGAACCATCAACATTTAAGTAAATTGACGAGAAGGGTTTAGTATAGACTTTTCGCATCAAGTATCGAGCTCATAAAGCATTCATCCTCATTTGAATGTACAGTTACATAAGCCAGGGACATAACGATTATGATTTAAAAAAAGGTTCAAAATATCAATTAAGTATCAAAATATCCACTCAAGATCTAGTTACTGCATGGATTACCTAAAATAAAGTCAATGCACATTCACAATAAAGAAGAAAGGAAAAAGTCAACACAATGATTTCTACATTCATATGACTGCAAGTTCAAGAGTTCAATGAACAAGAGAGATCGTTGACTAACATTGGATAGAGACCATCCTAGCTAGATACAATTCAAACAGATTCAAGGTATACTGTAAATATCAAACTTTTCTGGAAAAGAACACATAATAGGTGATACTTATTCCAATGCCTTCTAAAGAGGCATGATTTCCATTACATGTATAAGTGTGGATCCGGTCGGGCGAATATTTACCTATGATTCAGAAAAGCAGCGTAAGATTTTTGCCGCACCACTGACGTACACGATTTCGTTTCGAACGCACAATTCATTTTAACAAATTATTGCTGTGAAAAGCTTTGGAAATCTGGTCAGATTACCACTTTCGAATGAGTTTCATCGCGGGAATGACTTAAGTGTACTCTGTCGACAGTTTTCTTAACATCTTAATTACGACAGTGTCTTGTCATCATTGATTACGCGGGCACTTTAATTTACCAAGTAATATTAAATGCCCATTCCTCTCCAATACGTTGAGCAGGATGATCGTAAATCATTTTATTTAAAATTCTATGATCATTAGGTGCTTTTTCGTGATATATTGACTGTGATTTGAATTAACTTCAAGAACAAAGTAAATACTATCTGTTCTTATTTCAAAAACACACCAATTTCCTTTATTTTTATATTTACAAACCCAAAGCATGCCCAAAGTTTGTGCTTGTCATTCGCCGCTTCTCTCAGTACCTATAGCCTACTTATATATTAATGCTTCCTTAATGTATCATCAGTTAAACAACACATGAAATCAGTATTTAATTATCCATGACCAACCAAAAAAATGAGGGCAAGATAAATTCGTGTTTGTATATATTCGTGTGTAAATATTTACTTTTATTCAACTCTTTAATACGCTAAATTTGGCTTGCTGTTATCATGTCAGTTTTTTTTTATTTCATTGTGGATAAAAATTTTTACAACTACTAATCAAAAATCATTTACGTCATAATATGACAAAGGATCGCATAATGGACTTTGATAATCGAATTATCTTGTAGTCCCTTTTCCCCAAAAAATACTAAATCACTATTTCGAAACTTCATGAAAAAATTGTAAACGCCGTTAGTTTTCATTCTTTACTGCTTACTTATATGTAGTCATCATGGGTCCTGCATGGTGGGAAATTTTCTAGAAAGGGGGAGGAGGGAAGCTAACAAGGATTAGTAAAAGGTGCCGATAATTTAGCATCTATAAGCAAAAATGTGCTCAGTTTTGATTGATATATCCCATTTTGATATTCTCTAGCTTCATGAAATTATAGCATTCATCTTCAATTCGAAAGTCAGTTTGTTCAGATGTTACATTCAGGCACGAATTCCTCATACATTAAGGGTAGACTTTGGGGAAAGTTAGTCACCGGCATCTCTCCAGACAGTGGCGGCGCTAGGCGTCGGCGACCGCCGACGGCCTCGCACCTGAGGGGGCCTCGCAAAAAGTTTAACAATATTATATAAAGTTTAGTTATTCGAATATATTTCCGTACGCGTGAGTAGTATTTATCCAGAGTCGCAGAGTGGTCTAGCAACACCATGAAAGTTAAGCGATACCGCATCCGAGACTCGGGGAATCCCTCAGTTCTTTGTTTCATTCATCGTTCACAAAATTCATACTCTCCTGCTTTCTGTCACAGACTACAACGTAATATTAATTATCTTACCGTTTTTATTACTAAGTGAGTAAGAAACTAGTTGCGTGTTTATTTTAAAACTCAGTGAGGCTAAAACCCAAAAACTTCATTACTTTAATTTGTGACTGTTTATGTAAGTTTGTCAACATTTGATTAGCAATAAAACTCATATAATCATAAATAAGTCTCATTCTAGTTATCGTTTTCTCTCTGACTGAGGAAATGAAAGAGGCCTCTCAAAGCTGACGTCGCCGACGTCTACATTTGGTCTTGCACCGCCACTGTCTCCAGGTAGGTTTAGACTCAAAACGACAATACAGTGATGACCTAGCTCGTAGAGTGTAGAGCAATAACTGTATGACTTAGCATGCGATGTTCATGGAATCAAATAAAATTGCATGTATTAAACCTCTGGTCTAAAGCTAACCCCTATGGATTTAATTTCTCGTAAGGTTACCAAGCTGGCGTCGTGACAGAGGTACGGGCTTGCTATAGCAACGGAACCGGTTTGAATCTCGGAAGTGTCTGAGACTTTTCAATAAAACCACTATTTTGTTAGAGCACGAAGAGGAGATCATATAAGGAGAAGTAGGTACTACGTCTTTGAATTGAAGGCTATTATTTTTGATTCATTGGTGGTTTTCAATGATGGCTAGCTAAAGATGACACCTTCTACTTTCTTTGTCCCAAAACTGTATCTCCACCATGACACTTTTGCAGTTCATTAATGGCGCATGTAACTGCGGTTATCTTCATCATT
>CAUJGU010000076.1:0-31980 GCA_963169105.1 Ceriagrion tenellum | reverse complement strand
GTGGGGATAGGTCGGTAGGTAGGAACACTCACACTCGAACCCGCCTTAGCTCGGCTTTGGCCATCGATCCACAGAATAACCGTTGTAGTCATCTTATTCATTGTTCATCTTGTTTAACAGTTAAGTTTCATTTCTAAACTATGTTTCTGTTTTTCGCGCGAGGTATAACATAAATACGAATTCGTTTGCTGTAGCTTTTTGCCGAACGTGAAACTCCTTACTGTAGTAACCTTATAATAAAATATCTCGGTGCAGTTATTGATTTCGGAACGCATTATCACTACAATTTAAGTATTTAATATGAGCGTATTAATAAGTTCTGGACATCCATCGCATAATTCTCGGACAGGATTTTTAAAATAAATTAACTGCTAATTAAATTATCGAAAGTCATCAAGCAGTATTTCCTACGCCATGATATCGTTAGCAGTCAATAGCATCCTACACGGGAACCACTTTATTGAGGCATCTTGCTGTCCCCAATTGTTCTTTGTCTGTTATCGGTGATTTTGAAAAGAATATAGGCGGATTAGGTGCTCTGCTGGTCCCTAGTTTTGCCCAATATCGCTAGTATGATTCGAGAAATACTCCACCCGCATTAACTATTCTTATCTTTCCTGTATCGTATTGGTAAGGTTTCATGACTGTCATAAAACGGGTGTCTGCAACCCACCTCTAGGAAGTAGGTGGGGTACTCACCTACTGGGACGCTGTTAATAGCCGTAAGTGACTAGTGTGAGCTTAATTATTAGTGGTATAAAGCTCCTTTGGATTGATTCCACTGTGCAAAGGGATGGTTTGGTTGACCGTAATTATATAATGTCGATTGATGGAGCAATATGTTTATTGTGTAATCCGGGAAAATTGTTCAGTAAAACAAATATCTGTATAGCCTAGAAAACTAATATTGACAGAACTGTAGGTTTGTTATGCGGGGTGAGAATTGTAGTGAATGTAGTGAACAGCCGTTCTTACTTCAGCCATTGACAGGGAAGAATATGTACTTCCAAAATGAAGAGTACAGTGCATTTTTGGATTTAGCGTAATAATAAAAGGAAGAGACAGGAAGAATATAATTATAATATAAAATGAATAAAAATTGGTTGTGAAAGTTTTTGAGAGAATGTGGAGTGAACGAGCAGTTACAAATGTCATGCATGGGGCCTAAAACGATAGCATCACTAGTGTGAATCTAACATGATTAGTTTCATATTTAACTTGGCGCTAAAGAGAGATGCATTTTATGTCCAAGGCTTTTCAAAATTTTTAAGGATAAATGTCAGAGAGATTCATTTTGGGATCATATTGGTGTAATATAAATAGGGAGGAGATAACATCGGATGGATATATAAATGTGCGAGTTTTGTTGAGCGCACATGAGCAGTGTTTCTCTCTGACATTTTGATAGTTACATAATATTTCTTCGCAACTTTTTCCGGAACACAGAAAATGATATTTGGAATTATGCGTGAAGCATTAAAGTAGTCGATAATGATAAGGATAATTATGAGAATTATTATATAATATATGTAAATGAGGACATAATTGAACAAGCAGACAGTTTTTTGTGTACTGGCCGATTGTTTGCGGAATATGGAAGGATCGATTATGATAATAAGAGATGGGAATATCGGTAGGAAAGTCCTGGAGAAAATCTGTGCTCTATAGGTAGAAAAGCGGGGTTTGCCTAGGAAAGCAAAAACCACAATTTAAAGAAGTATTCTAACGGCAATGTTATACATCGGCTAAACATGACCGGTAGATAGTAGATTTATAGGGTTAGAGCTATTTGGTTCATGAATGAAACAGGGTTGGATGCTCCAATAATGGGCATTTATGTAGGATGTGTGCTACGTTAGCCCGGCCGAGTTATGAGAAAGAGTTTGATGATAACTATCCCCACTGCTTGTGTGTTAAAGGCCAATAAATGATACTTTTAGGTCTGTACTGCCCAACAGCAATTCGAGGATCGAAAAATAGAACTTATTAAACTATTACTAGTTGTTCATTCATATTCATCATACATACACGTAAGCACAGCCTTAGCTGACTGTACTATAATGTTGTATTTTCTTAACACAAAACTATGGATTCCTTCTTCGTGTCGTAGTTACCACCCGATAAGTTTCCTCGATGTCAACCCTAATGATCAAAGATGGGGAATTTATTTCCACCTTTTGTACCTCCTGCAATTATCCGTCTTCCTTCCCCCAAAGTTATTATCAATCTGAATGATTCAAGTATTTTGCGTTAATTAAATGTTTGTATAACTTGTCTAACTTCGTTTTTTTACTGACATGATGTGTCTTTATGTCTATGATTCACGGGAAATTATCCAATATTACCCATGCGCACAGTTAAAGAGGTTTTTCTTTCGGAATAGCTATTTGAAAGTGGAATTTCTACATCTAGAATAAATCATTCGGTGTTGAGGCAGTGGGCGGCTCGCAGGGTAGTATGTAGATGTATTTTGCGTAAATTGAATGAGCGTATAACTCCTCTTACTTCGTTCAATGTCTTATATCATGCGTCATTAAATTCATGATTCACGGAGAAATATCGTATATAACCCATGTGGACGGTTTACGAAGTCTTGTTTCTGAATAGTTATTTGAAAGTAGAATGGCTACATGTAGAATAAGTTACTCAGCAATGAGGTGTAGAGTACAGAGAAAATGTTCCATATTACAGCAGGAACAACATCTTTTGATAGCGCGTAATTACTGGAATCGCGGAACCAAATGATTTGTGAACGAGGACGGTGGAGACGAAGATCTCATCTGGAGCATCCTTATTAAAAGGAACGCTTTTTTTCAGGAATTTCGCAGAATTTTCTTCCTTATTACGTTCAATCATTGCGAAATATACTTGAATATCGATAAGTTCTTATTATTTCCATTTTTAGGAGTAAGTGGAAATTATTTGAACTACAAAGTATCATGCTGGCACTCGGTAAATCGCGTGTGCATCTGATATGAAATTAATACTAGCCCTGGCAGTTTTTTCCGTATCATAGAGTTTTCCAAAATGAAGATTTACTGTATAAATCAATATTGTTATAAAAATACAGATTGGGGTAGGATGGTGACGGAATCAGATTCAAGTACACCAAAAAGATAGCACACAGAATTACCGAAAAACGATAGCGACATTCAAGCTAAATACGACACAACTTTAGTAACAGTAAACTTCCGCAGCGTAAAGAACAAACGTGGCGAAGTTGAGCATATATTTGAAACCGCAGACATAGTAATTGGAACAGAGAGCTGGCTTGCAGAGAATATTAACGACAGCCAAGCTCTTAGACATGGTCGACCGGATAGGACTGGCGGCGAAGTATTCATAGCGATGAAATATTATTTGAATAGAACCGCACACATATCAGACGACATTGGAATAGAGAGCGTTTGGTGTACAATTAAGCAACAAAAAAAAATGAAATGTGCATATGCGCTCATTTCACAGGCCACCAGATTCCAAAATCGACGTGTTGTACAAATTAGAAACTCAATTAACATCAATTACCTCGAAAGATAACAAAAGAGTGATAATTATCGGTGGGGATTTCAACTTTCCGGCTATAACTTGGAATAGCAATAGCGTTGAACCAAGTTGAAGGAAGCGTGATACAAGCGGGGCCTTACTTAATACACTTTCACACCACTCTATCTTACTCAAATAGTAAACGAACCTAAGAGAGGTAATAAAATATTAAACCTTTTAGCTGTTAGTCACACAACAAACATAAAGTCTACTTATTTAAACAATGCTATTACGTACAATTCGGAGAGATGTTAGAAGCTTCATTCACGAAATTCGTTGCCACAATGAAAAAAGAGAGCGCCGAAGTCCCATGGAGATTTTTTTTTGGAAATGCTACATAATGAAATCGATGACATTATTCCATACAAATTCAAACGGGAGAGTAAAGAACCTCGTTGGTATAACCACGAGGTAAGGCGGGAGCTCAGGGTACAAAGGCAATCACACAACCTATAAAACTATTCTATGAAGTTAAGTAAGAAAACAACGGAGCTTGCGGCGAGAGAAATATACGTTGTTCAACATTCAAAAACGAAGAAAATAATGCGTACTACTCCGCGAAACTTCAAGAAAAAAATCCTCCGTGAATTATTGGATGAAAACCCTGAGTCATTCTGGTCTTACGCGAGAGAGCTGCAGCGCTAATCTTCGACAATAGAGTCTTTACTGGATACGAACGGCAAAGTGGTCACCAACTATATCGACAAAACCAATTTATTAAACCACTACTTCGAAAGTGTATTCGCTAAGGATTATACAATTCACAATTTAGACATTCTTGACTTTAAAGAGCTGAAGGATGACATAACAATTCAACGTGATGGATTAGTTAAACAACTACGTTAGATTAAATGTAACAATGCCCCACGTCCAGAAGGAATACCTACACGCGTGCTGAAGGAGTTAGCGCCACAGATTGCACCATTCTTAGAAAAAAATCATTATCCGAAGGCAACGTGTCCCAAGACTGGAAGATAGCCAACGTCACTCCGATATTCAAATAAGGAAATAGGAGTAACCCATGAAATTACCGTCCTATATCGCTAGCATCACTTTTATGCAAGAACCTCGAACACATTGTCGTTGGTAATATTATGACATTCCTGGATAATCGTAACTTCTTACACAGTAGTCAGCAAGGCTTCCGTAAGGGTAGGTCCCGCGAAACTCAACTTGCGCTCATCTTTAATGATACTCTAAAATCAGGCGAATCAATTAAGCAAGTTGACGCGATATTTCTTGAGTTCAAGAAGGCATTCGACAAGGTTCCTCACAAAAAACTCATATATTAATCATAATCATGCGGAGTTAATAGAAAAATAGTGAATTGAATAATAGACTTTCTCAGTGATCGAAAACAAAAAGTAGTTATTGATGGTATTAGCTCTGATGTGGTCGATGTCACATCCGGTGTTCCTCAGGGAAGTGTGATCGGCCCTCTTTCATTCATTATTTATAGTAATGACCATTACTTCTCGAATTAGCAGTAAATTAAGATTATTTGCAGACGATACAGTTATCTACCGTGAAATGAGGGAAGACGCGGACTTTGAAGCTCTGTCATCGGACCTTAACAACGTTCATTCGTAGTGCCAGGAGTGGGGGTTAGAATTACATATATAAGCAAATGCACCACAGTCTACTTCCTGCGAAAGTCATCTCAAATATGCCATACCTATACTGTGGGTGGAATAAACATAAAATCTTCAGATACAGTAAAATATTTTGGAATTACCTTTATATTGTGAGGATTACACATGTAGAAAATATGTGGCACAGCATTAAAGAAATTAGGTTTTGATAAATGTATATTACGAAGATCCTCGGATGAAAAAGTCAAAGAGAGGGGTTACTTCGCTCCGGTTAGGCCACACCTCGAATACGTCACAAGCATTTGGGACCCCCCCCCCCAAACCTCCCGCCCCCAGTCGCTTCATTAAATACGTTGTCCCATATTAGCTCCTCTCAAGCCTCTTGGCACTCTTGGCACCTGTTTTATTCTCTTTTCTGGCAGGAAAATCTTCGCGATCGAAGGAAAATTTGAGATAAAAATATCCGCCTTGGAGCACAATTTCTAGGAAATTCAAAGCAATCAGATCGCTTCAAGATAAACATTTTTGTCTTCCGTTAATGGCCTCCAGAAAGTCCCACGACTAATCGGAGTCATTCCTGTCTCAAAAAGTATTTCAAAATCGGAAATAATCCGCCAATGACGCTCATTTCTCCTGCAACTCTCCTTCCGAGCAAATGATAGAGACTCCACAATTGTCCACAACACTCTGGGCAGTAGAAATTCGAGATAATATTTTTAAAACGAGAAAAAAACGTACTTACTGTCGTATACGTTCAGAATCTGGCATCTTCCGTGGTTTCCGAAGTAAATTCGAGCGAAAAAATGTTAGACAGGATTGAGCTTAGAACCCGGGTCGTCCAGCTACATCCCGACATAGTAGGCCTGAGGGCCTCTACCAGTTCGCCTTGTGACGACGCGCGCGAGATCTTAAGTATTTGAGCGAATACTCTCCGGGTTTTTGCCGCGTCGATCCATTTTTGGGGGCGGAAGCCTCCGTACCAATCTTAAGTATTTGGTTGGGACGAAAATGTTTATTAGTAATTTTCTCACGAACCCGGGAACGTGGGACGGAAAGACATTACCAATTTCCGGCATTTTTACTCCACTTTAAGATAACGTTTGTCTTGTCTTCGTCCTCGATTACTATTTCGCGGTGTCTCCTTGTAAGAAGTTAAAGAGAATCGATAATCTTTCTTCAGTTACATTTCGAGCATGCATTTATGATTTTTGTGTCAGAAAGATTTAGATCACGAATGCAGACGAAAGCAACACGCTATTAAAATCAATGGAATAGAAACTGTTAAACGGCAATTGGCAAGACTAGACTGAAGAGGCTAGAAATTATGAGGTTTTACGTAAGACTCTGATTAGCAGAATACTTATAAGATCACTCGAGTTTGGGGTTCTCTCTGAGGCTAATATTTTACTCCCTCGCAGTTGAACTTTGAAAATCAGTGAAAATAACCTGAAAAACTTCGTACATGAAATAACTTATCATCGCGCGCAGTCAGTGGCCAGAATTTTGACAGAGGAGCAGAGAAATCAACTGAAGAAGAGCATCATAAGTGATACAACAGGACCGGGAAATGTACAAGAATGCACTACTCTCCTCATATTGATAACGCGCACAAAATATACCGAGTGACAGAGCAATTCACTCACTATTCTCATTACTACTCATACCATATTTCTCAGTTATTCAATCGTAGGTTTCCGCGGTTTTTAAATAACAACTCGCATTTGTTTTGGTGCTCACTGCAATGGTAGTTACCGGTGGTCACTGCTGTCAAAAACTCCTTCTGCGTTCTCAGCGGGACTTTACAGATCAATGTGGCGAAAGTGTTTTTAGCGGAAGCAGCAACGCGGTGAACACCCGAATAGTTAAAGTACCTTCGTTTCTCAAAATTTTGTTTCGTTAAACTTTTTGACCATCTACTACACCTAAAATAAAATGTAGCAACAAAATTAAGTTATGACTTACGATTACCAACATCATCCTGACCCTCAACAATAGAGCTTGATAGGACAAGATACTCCCTGTAGGCATAGCAATCACTGGTTAGCATAATTACATACCTGAAATTTATATGACATGCCATCTATTATTTGTTGATTTTCACTCACTCCTGACTACACTGCCACTCAACCTTGACGCGGAAAACGGGGAATTATGCTGTTTAACGTCGCGCGAAAGAATCTCGAAGTTTGCCGGAACCCTTAGGATTTTGCACATCATTCGTAACTGTTGGGCGCACTAGGACATTACACGAACACACTTAAATATAAAGACACTTCGTTCCGCACACACACTAATAGGCATTGTTGATGGCGGGAAACTGCGTAAACCTTTTCTTTGAATAAAAGGAATACCCCGTATTCCTGTAAGCGAATCGAGGCCCCGCACGGTTAATTTTCTACATCGGTATGCATAATGCAATCCTTCCCCATGCAAAAACTACACTGAGCACGTAAAGTTGAAACATCTAAAACTAGAAATGCAACACACTCACTACACATAGCCTATGCATTAACATCATTAACACATGTCAATCTTCTCATCAGTCGTCGCACTAGTGAACTCTTATCGAGCGAGGCTTGAGTGAACTAATGCCCTTGAGTATGCTCAGGTTGTCCTGCGTCACTCTCCTGGGTTGATCGCACGACCATCTCCTGGCTCACTCAAGTCATATGACCACGGCCCCGGTTCCATATTATTTTGGAAGGTTTGACGAGTGGTTCCCCACTGCGAGGGGACGAGATCACGAGAGATGGTAACGGTCTGACGATAGACGCAGGTGTTTAAACACCCGCTTCTGCAACTCCGCTCCAAGAAATCTTCGATCTGCAAACGCGGGACGTAATCAAGCTTCATTCGGCCCTCGTCGTCCAACTCGCCAACTCGGACAAGTCGACGGAGCAGTGCATTACCTGAAATTAAAGTGTCACTTAGTTCCTGCACACATTTCTGTAGATTTAAATCAGTAATATCGGGAAAATATTAACAAATATTAATGCATTCCCGCACTTCAGGTTAAGTAATTAGTTCACATGTCAGCAAAAGTCAGAGAAGGGGTGTCAGAAAATATAAATCATCACGAGCAGGACACATTCACAGCAAAAACACATTCTCCATGCAAAACATAAATTGATGAGTTAACAAACCCTCGAACAGACGCCCCTGGTCCTTCTCCTCCAGGGTTAGGAGCTCTCGAGTCGCCCACAGTGGCGACACTCAATGTTAGAAAATGAAGACAGCCAAGCAGACGATGGCCCGAGACAGCGCTTCACGTGTCCGTGTGCCTCTCTCCCTTCCCCTACCTCCCCTCCCATCCTTTCACTTTCCCCTCCATTCCCCGTCCCCCTTCCCCTTCAATAATGATATGCGTGTAATGTGTTCTTATTGGGGTGAAAAAGGAGAATCATAGAAATGAAATTCACACATTCAGAAGATCAAAAATGCCAATTTATTGTTGCACTTTCGAAACAGTCACGCCAACGACAAACGTATAATACACTGCAGAGTACAAAATTTGACTAAAGAAATTACAAAAAAAAGAACAATGTGCAGTGAAAACTTGAAAAAGTACACAATGTATTAGAATCTAAGAATGTGCCATAGATATACAAGTAACGTAAAGAATAATGTGAGATCATAGCAATGTAACCATGAAGGAAGAAGTTTATAATGTAAGATGAAAAATTACAAAAATCTAAAAGGAAAAGCGAGCAAGTCATAAATGCCAATTTTAAATGTAATACCCTGACACAATGAACAAATTTACTCGCTTCAAAGATGGAAGTAAAAAAATGACACAGGAGAACGATGACGTTAAAAATTTAAACAAATCCCAGTAACAATCATAACAAAACCAAAGAACAATGTGATGCCATAACCCCAAACACTATACACTCTCAAGATCAAAACTTACAAAAATACAATAACAGCATATGGATAAGGATGAAAACATAAAAGGACATAAAAGGCATTGTCAGGGGTCTGGTCTGTGGTATGTAAATATATTCCAAGGAAACGGAACAGATGGAGCTTTGGTGTCTGAAGTAATTCGGGAAGTCATTCAATTACAGGTGAGAGATGGCATTAACGTTGTACTTATTGATTTTGAATGTTCCTACTGATTTCCCTGTTAAGCTACACTCTTGCCTGCTGCATAATATGCTCTTAAATTTTGGAGAAGATAGAGACTTAAGTCATTGCCAATAGTGCGAGAAAACTGCCTCACATTTTATGATTTCCTGGTAAATGTTCATGAAACTGTTACATTCATGCATTGATTCATACACGGGATCCTATTCCTTGGATTCCTGACTGAATAGTCTTGTTTATTTTCCCGTCGCTCTCTCGATGTACTTCTCCCCCTCCCACAATTCATTCCACTCTCAATATTGATGGGCATACTTCTTGGTACACTAATACAACGTGTCGTACATCTCAGCAATGGAATTTTTAAGGGACCGGGAAACTACGCCTGAAATATTATTTATGACAACAATTAAATTACATGTTTTGTTTACGTAACTAATATGTTTCTTGACCCTTCTTGTGTGTGGAACATTTAAGAAGTTTTTAACTTAATAAATTTTCTAATCTAATCTTAATAAATCTTTTAAAATACATCTTCTATTTATGGGAAATATCTCATAAAAGTATGTGTTATTCTTGTCAACATGTGATAGTTTTTTTGCGAAGAACTTCCATGATTGATTTATTAACAGGATGAAATTTTTTTAATTTCCATTACAAAATTAGTGTAACTTTGGATGGTACATTTTAAATTATAAATACTAAAGTGTAAATAATTTCGGATGATACTTCGATGAGGGGTCCCAACTTTGACATCTTATTACAGGCAATTCTGACGACGTACGCGGGTACTTTCTGAAGTTGGTATTATTGCCAGCACTACATAAATCTACCATGGAATTACTATGTTAAAAATTTCATAATTTGACCAAAATTGACCCTTGGCAATGAGGGAGAATATATAGTGGTTGACAGACCTGCCATTACCAATTGTTCCCATAGATCTATGCGAAATAGGGGTGCCTAGGTACCCATGTTCGTTCTATTAATAGAATATAGTATATACCCTGTGTATTATAATATTTGGTATATACCTGGGATGGTCAGATCGGATCTGCGGATCCAAAGATTTGCAGATCTTTACATGGGATGAGATACTGATATCGGATCCAAATACTACAGCAAATCAGATATGCATCAGAGAGTTTTAAGCGATTGAAGTGCCGGCTGTCAACGCCTATCGGTGGCTTTCTGCCGAACAAATAGAATGCTGTAGATGCACTTCATTTGACAACTGGCTAATGCTGAATGTAAATCAAATTCTCCCTTTATTATCCATCTCATTATTCTCAAGAATAAAATCTCAAGATATGGTATGACAACAGTCATTGCATAAACGTGACAACAATCAAGGATCAGTATTATTGTGGCATCGACATGGTCTTTATTTTAGCATTAAAGTTTAACATGTTAAAACTTGATGTTGTTTATTTCCAATATTGTCTCCAAGGCTTAACCCTTGTTACTGCCATCCAATTTTGAGTGGGATGTGCAAAGACTGCAAAGGCCAAGTTTTCAGGAAGTTGGCAAGATTTCAGATTTTTAATTATTTCTAGTACTTAATTTTGCTTAATACTTAAAGATTTTTTCCCAATGCTCATGATATGTTTGGGACTTAAAACCATGCAAGAATTATGGGGGTTGAACATTATTTTTATAAAGGAAAAAATAACAATTCATTTATTATTATTGTGAAAAAAACTCAAAATTCTAGGTTTATTTTACATTATGAGTAGAAAAATATAATTTACATGGGATGAAACAGTATTTATTATTGAAAACAATTAGTTAACTCTCCAATTGTACATTTTTATGATGATCAATAAATATTTGCAAGAGTTATAAAATATTTTTTATGACTGTACACTCAAGCTCTCATAAGCTGATGCACACATGCTTATGGAAGCATTCACCGTGAAGGCCTTTATTGCATTTAGCGCACACAGTTTGGGATCCTTTTCTTTGACCTTTTCCCTTTTTACCTCTTATACTACAAACACAGCAGTCCTTCTCTTTTTTATTTGCCAATTTTTAAGTTTTTTGACATCACATGTCACTGATGATGCTGGTTGCCTACGTCTGTTTTGCTTTTATTGAAGCCATTCTACGCCAAGTTCCTCAATTATGCTAATAGTATAATGTTGCCTGGACAACGGTATTTTTCCAGATGTCAAATTTTCCTTATATACTTTTTAGGAATTCAGTACCATACGCGCAAAAGTATTGAAACACATATTTTCCAATATTTTACTGTACGTCTCTCGGCTAGATACGTACAGAGCATCATGTCTGATGTGTCAATTCCTCCCATATAATCGTTATACGTGGTTATACGATTGAATAATGGAAGGCTTCTCCATGTCTTTTACCTGATTTTGCTTTGTAGATGAATGTTAACTCTTTTCAGCTTTGCATTTTTTTTTTCATCGAAAGAAGAATTACAGGAAATCGCTGGGATTTTTTTCCCACACGGCAACAGCAGGAATATGCCCACTACGATAGTACCACTCTTCTCCTACATGAAGTTTTTCTTTTCATTCTATCGGAATAAATTAATATTCCTGCAAATAGTCCCAGTTACATAAGTTACTACTCTGTGTAGGTATTCAGCCAGAGGTACTGATGTGAAACAATTGTCCATAAAAATATGATAACCTTTGTTTAGATAGTTACCCATCTCAATACCTTTTCCAAATCTGTGTAAGCCAAGCCAAACTTGCAAACAAGCCAAACTCAGTTCCACAAGAGTACTTGATTATTGTCAGACTGCCCTCCGTTGATGCACAAAAATAAATTCATCTGCTCAGTTCCACGAGAGTCCTTGATTATTAGACTGCCCCCATTGCTCTACAGTGTGCCTCCTCAAATACCCATTCTCTGCCCTCTGTTATGCGTTGCTTCGCTGCCATTAACAAATTGTCGTGCATTGCTTAGCTGCCACTTACAAATTGTTGTGAGTCATTTTCAGAATGCCCTGTAGTTTCTGATATTTCATTCTATGGTGGAATCAAAGTGTTGCAAAAGTCTCTTGGGACACCAGAGCATCCTAAGCGACCTCTTACGTCAGTTTTGTATAGACAACATGAAGCTTTTCTATTTGTTGGTATTAGGTAAGTTTGCCATAAATTGTTGTTTTTTTCTGAAGATTACTTTTGACAATCTTTTAGGCTATCACTTTTTTGTACAGTAAGTCCTCGATTTATGATGGATCCAGATATTTGTGACCACATTAATCCAAGGATAAATCAAGCTGTTAATTTAAAACTTCTTTTTTTGCCTTCATCCGGGAAAGAATAGCTGTTTCAGATGGAATGATTGTCTCAAAACGCAAGCATATGCACATACGCTCTATTTTATTAGCATTTAACCCTTTAGCGCCCAAGTTTCTCCAAGGCATAAGCTTCCCCAGCTACGAGTAGCATGAGAATAATCTGCACTCCTCTCTATGGTGCTCTCTCGTGGCCACGAATCGCTCAGGTATGCCTTTTGCCCATTTTGGAACCCCACTCTGCAGGACACCGAGCATTTTTCCGGGGCATTCCGCTCGACCCCCTCCAACCCTTATCAACCCCTCTCTCAGCAGGAGGCAGCGGTAAGTTTGTTGTACAATCATTTTTTTTCATAATTCATTGCTGTATTCTTCAAAAACTTATACCTTTAAATGAATTTCTAATGCTATTCAGAGCATATTACATTTTTAAGCATAATTCTAGCATTAATTTTAACAAATTTAAAGTTCTAATCAGAGCTCAAACTATTGAGAGTTCCACACAAAAGCTTCATTACTATCAACGCTAAGATTCCATTTAAAATTTGCAAGGAATCAACAAAAAACATAATTCACTTCATAAAGTTAAAAATATGGTAGAGTGAAAAAAATAATTGCCCCAAAAAACCATTGCAGTTACATTAAATTAAGCGTTGATTCATGCAGCAAGGAGGGCTACTAATGATGCAGAGGGCCGAGCTCACTCTGCCAAGGAAAGGGTCTGGGCTGTCCCTAAGCTGGGTCCCAAGGGTTTACTGCATACCTAGGACTATTGCTCTTGGATCAGTCACTTCCCTTCCCTCCCGTTCGCTATAGCCAACATTAGGTCTTTTGCATTGGTTTTTCTCCGTCGGCCACCGCGACATTCCTTCGTTTGCATAGGAAAATTCACGTTGGATTTACCCGATTCTAGGTGTGAAAGGGTTGATAGGGAAAAATTTTCCCGAGGCTCTTGTTAGCTAGATAGATGTAACATTGAAGCAGATGTAAGTCCAAATGACGCATACTCAGGACTTAGGCTGGGTTCACATAGGAGTGGAATCTGAGGAACGGCATGTCTGCAGAAATTCATCTAGCCAATTACATAAGAGTGGGTGGAGTCTGTTCAGCTGGGGGCAGAGCTTAAGCCCATGGAACGTGCGAGTGGAAAATTTTGATATTTTCAGCTTTCTGCAGGCAGAATGTGATGGCAGATCGCTCAAAAACAGTTGAAAATCAGCTTCCTTCAGCTTACGCGAATTGAACACAGCAAAGCTCCTTACAAACTGCATGCAATAAACACTTAGAAATGTTACGAAAAAGGCTGAGGTGGATTGTAGGAATGAGATTTTAATCTCTTATGCTAGGGAGTACTAGTGGCACTGGGACCCCTATCACTACGACCCGCAATTAGAACAAAAAACCTGACCATAATTTAGTCCTTGGTACTTGAGATAAACGAGACCGCTAACAGGTTGAACTATGAGAGCATTAACATTCTTTGGCTCTGCTGTTTCATATCTGATCAATTAGCATTTCCCCTTCAGTCTATGTGCACCAAGCAACTGAAGAAGTCTAAAGCTGGGAAAATATTCCCAACATAATGTAGTCGAACATTTCCACAATACCATATCTGGCATAGTTTGAATCTATTGTTCTATAATGTCAAATAACTAGTGATGAAAGGTTGGATATTTGGGGCTTCAGAATTGGTTGGCTAATCTTGATATCAATATTATAAATAACACGACTTGAGGCAGTCACCCTCTCTGCAGAAATTTAAGACAACAATGTTTTTTCATGCTTAGTCTCAGGATTACATGTTATTTATGTACAGTAGAGGCAAA
Organism: Ceriagrion tenellum; assembly: GCA_963169105.1. Classification (NCBI taxonomy): domain Eukaryota; kingdom Metazoa; phylum Arthropoda; class Insecta; order Odonata; family Coenagrionidae; genus Ceriagrion; species Ceriagrion tenellum. The sequence goes on along the minus strand of CAUJGU010000076.1, from coordinate 17,668 downwards.
GTGGAAATTTGAAAGAACATTGGGCGGCATTGACCAACCACTTTGTCTATCCCCGATATCACTATCTTGAAAGATAAATGGTACTCCTTGATTTCTGAGACATACCACAGTGAATTGCAATGGTGTTTTCATGGGTATTTCATTCATCTGCCACCTTAGGAGAATGAATATTGTTTATGAATTTTCCATATTCCCCATTTTATCTTCCTACAAATTCCTGTCATCGTAGGTTATCCATAAATGATGTCAGAAATGATCAATAGTGGTGAATATAACTTATAAATTCAGACTCCACTTTGTGGAACCTCTCCATATCGGAAATCAAAACATTCAAGTATTGGTCCACTAACCCGCAGAGCAAAAATACCTCTCAGATACATCTCGGAGATATCTTGAATATCACATGTGATGTCTCAGAGACATACATGTAACCTCCGGAGACCTTTCCGAGACCTCTTTGAGACGTCACTTTGTCCAAAATAGTGGTCTATGTGATGTCACATGAGACATCTTCAATCATCTCTGAGATATTTCAGAGAAATTCGAGATGCATCTGAGACAAGCCACACACACCTAAAATACATCTCTGAGATATCTCGAATATCACATATGATGTCTCGGAGACATACATGTAACCTTCGGAGCCTTTTCAGAGATGTCCCCATGTCCAAAATAATGGTATATTCTAGGGATGGGCACATCCAGGTCTTTTTTCGGATCCAAATCCGGATCCTTTACTTTGGACCCCGGATCCTAGGATGTATTCAAGGGTATATATACAATTCACAAATCATAATAGAATTCAAGCCTTTGAGACTTTATTGAAAATAAACAACATCAAGTTTTAAAATGTTAACCTTGAATATTAAAATAAATACCATGTCGATGCCGCAATAATACTAATCCTTGATTGTTGTCACGTTTATGCAATGACTGTTGTCATGACACATCTTGAGATTTGATTCTTGAGAATAACGAGATGGATAATAAAGGGAGAATTTGATTTACATTCAGCATAAGCCGGTTTTCGAATGAAGTACATCAACAGCATTCTATTTGTTCGGCAGAAAGCCACCGATAGGCGTTGACAGCCGGCACTTCAATCGCTTAAAACTCTCTGATGCATATCTGATTTGCTGTAGTATTTGGATCCGATATCAGTATCTCATCCCATGTAAAGATCTGAAGATCTTTGGATCCACAGATCCGACCTGACCATCCCCGGTATGTACCAAAGATTATAATACGCAAGGTATATGCTATATTCTATTAATGGAACCAACACGGGTACCTAAGCACCACTATTTCGCGCAGATCTATGGGAACAATTGGTAATGGCAGGTCTGTCAACCACTATATATTCTTCCTCATTGCCAAGAATCAATTTTGGTCGAATAATAAAATTTTTAATCTAGTAATTCCATGGTAGATTTATGTAGCGGTGGCAATAATCCCAACTTCAGAAAGTACCCGCGTACGTCATCAGAATCACCTGCAATAAGATGTCAAAGTTGGGACCCCTCATCGAAATATCTTCCGAAATTATTTTTCTGAATATCTCAAAAATACCTCTCTGAGGCATCTCTGAGACATTCATTGCTATGTGGGAATAAATTTATTCCTTACGACCCACGTTTCGTCACATAATGACATCCTCAGGTAACAAATAATATTCCACATGGGTATATATACGAAATCAGGAGCAGAGGAAAGAGGGGAAGGGAGGGGGTGGTGGGGGGGAGAAATGGAAAGAATCTTTTCAGTATGGAGTATGGTATGAGGGGCAGGTAGGAAGGGGAAGGGGAGGGGAAAGCATTGGGCTGATTAGAGAAATGCCGGGCGGTGGGAAGGAGTGGGAGGAGAAAAAAAGGAAGAACATACATACATTTTTCTAAGAAATTAAAAAAATACAATGTATACAAAGGTCGACGGAGATTAGCAAGTCCAGGCTATTGATGAGAGTGCAGTTCAAATGGAGTGGATGGCTCTTTTTAAATGCTCAACGATAGTTCATTTACTGGGAAAACCTTGAAGAGGGAAAAGATTATATACAATGTATTCACAGGTCACTGAGATTAGCAGTCCAGGCTATTGATAGGGGAGAGTTACAATTGGAGAGGAAATCACTTTGTTTATGACTAATGTGTATCACTTACTGGGAAAACCGTTAAGACATGGACTGGGGGAAGGAGTGGAGTGAGAAGGAAGAAACACTGTGTCACTGAGGAAATAGTTTGTTTAGTGGGATAAAGAATAAGGGGGAGTGAGAAGGAAACTCGTGTGCTGGAGCTGGATGATCTCCAGCATTTCCAAGGCATCGAATCTCCTCCAATTCCTCCTGAGTGAAGGATCACCGGTATGAAGTCGCTCCAATGTTTGTGGGCCAGCAGGTGATTGGCAAAATTCGACTGCACTTTCTTCTTATCAAAAAAAGTTTAAGCTCATTCACTCTTTTTTTAACACTTCTTTTGGATGAAGCATGCTCCTTCCCTTAAAAAAAAGAACTATACAGAAGCTTTAGTTACTAAAGCATTTCTTTAGTAACTAAAGATGAGTGCCTTTAGTTTTTCAAAAACTATTCAGATTGTTTAGTTTCTGGTACAATAACTAAAGAGCTGTTTAGTTATCATTCTTTAGTTTTCTCGTGAGACTGGAAGTGTTTAGTTTCAGCTCCAAAAACTAGAGTTCTTTAGTAATCACTTTTTAGTTACCTACTATTGCCTTTTAGTTTTCAAAACTTGACTATTAGCTGTATAGTTATTGCCTTTGATGGTGTTTAGTTTCTGCCCCTTAAACTGAATGGTCCTTCATTAATCACTCTTCAGTTATTTTTGCCTTTTAGTAACCGAAAGTTGATCATAATTTGTTTATTAACTGCCCTTGCTGATGTTTTTTTTTTGGTTAACACTAGAGGTTTCTTGAGTAATAACTTATTTTTGCCTTTTTCTTTCCAAAAAGTTTACCTAAAGTTATTTAGATATTGCCATGTAGGTTTTCATGTGGCAGATGACATGTGGGTGCGAGTTCATAGTTTGTTTTACCGAGGGCGCTGAAAAGGAGGGGAGGGGGAGTAGGGGCGGCTTGGGGGAGGGGAGAGATAAGAGGGGAGGGGGACTCCCGGTGGCTCGTGCGGATATCCTTGTAAACCCCATCAGTGCACCAGTGAGGTCGCGTGGTCGTATAGTTGTACTGCGTCCTATGTATTATAGTCTTTATAATACTTCCTTTTGTGTCCTGTGTATTATCATCTTAATAATACCTTCTTTTGCGTCCTGTATGTGATAACCTTTGTTGCGTACTCGAGCAAAGTTAATATCTCGAGTGAGAGAATTTTGCGCATCGATTGCGAAGTCGTGGGTTATCGGAAATGGCAGTTTCCACTGATAAATTTTACACCCTCTGTGAGTTTTTAAATGAAGACGTAACAGAGGAGGGTGTTCGCTTAAAACGTGATGGGGAACTGTCCGATGACGAGCCTACAAGACCTGTGCAAGTTGTGTTCACGGAATGGATTGATCGTGACCATCCCATCCATGAACTCATCCGATCGAAGAAGGAGGTATCTTTGAAGTACCCAGCCAATGTTGGAGTCCAGTGCAAAGAGAGGTTCTACAGAATAAAAGTTCCCATAATTTGGCGGACATGCTGCACCGTCTTGGTGGCCCAGGACGATGGTGAGTCGGCCGGTTTTGGCTAATGCGTCACTGCGAGCCCGCTTTTTATAATAGCTGGTTCCTATCGCTTTGTTTAACTTGGTCTTTGATCGCCCGAAATCATGTTATTCTTAAGTAGCAATGAGTCTAGTGAAGCTTCTTACTCTTATTACCCCACATAGGCAATTATGATTGCAAGACAACTTTTTACATTCGGCTAATTGACGATTTTTACCTCACTGAATTTAGGGTTGAAACCAATGCTTTCACTGTTATTTAATATTTAACTTAAATAAAAATTAATCGCTACCTACAAGATGTGTTACCGCTTCAATTTCTCATACCTCCCGAAAATAAACAAACATCCAATCTGTTATTCATCAATTACGGATCAGCCTAAATTATTAGAGATTTATGAATCATTGATTCATGTATTGGAGATTGTTTACAGCATATGAAGACATGATCTAAATAATCAATGCTTGATAAATAATTGTAGATTCACCAATCATCGATTATTTGTCCCATCTATGAATACTGGCCTTCATGCAGATATTTTCCTGCCTTTGCAAAAAATAAGATTCATATCCTGTTAGGGACTTGTTATTCAGTCTGTCTTCTTATCTTTAACTTGAAAGTTGTAACTTTTTGAGTTCTTTTTTTACCAATGTGTATGAAATTGTTGCAGATTACATTGCTGATTTCCTGAAGGAGGAGCTTTCACGGAAGGATGTTGAGGCAGCAGTCAAGACAGCAATTACGCAAAAAATTAATAATTTTTGTAAATCTGAAATGGCCAAGGCCATCCATGTTGAATATTGTTTCTGGAAAACCAGTTATACTGGGTGGCTAATGGAATTCAGTGTGTTTATTTATATTGTATGATGTTGAAGCTAGCTAATTATAAATTCCATCCCTTCCATTTCAACTGTTGTTATTTTTCTTAATATATCAGCCACTTATTTCCTTACATCAATTCCATGTCACGCAAACCGAACATTGGTCAATCACCAATTGCTGGATTGGACTTTCTGCTTTGCAACTATCCTTTCACTTCCATATCATATGGTCACATTAGAGGCAATTTACCAGCAGTGTTTGGGTTCTTCTGGGTGAGTTCTTGGTTGTAACCAAGAATGGTATATCTACCGACAATGCATTTTACCATAATTGCGTGGAAACTGGTTGGTACCTGTGTGTCACTGCAGCTACCCAGGTTTTTATGGGAAATAAGACTATCAGCGTTGCTGTTAAAAAGTTAGTGGTCTGTCTGCATAACAAGAGATGTAATGCAATGGAAGTGTTAGGGCCAATTTTTAATGAAATAAAACATTCCTGTGTTCAGTATTTCAGGTAGGAATAAGCATGTGAGTGCTTTTTCTCATAAAACTATAGTCATTGCCATAGTTTTTTGGTTTTGACCCCAAAACTAAACATCTCAAAACTAGAGAGTTTGTATAGTTTTTCCTATAGTTTCCAGTTTTAGTTTTTGGTCTATAGTTTTTTTGTATAGTTTTGGTAAAACTTGTTCCAATTAACTATAGTCTCAACTAAAGGAATTTCTATAGTTTCTGCTTTAGTTTTTCCTTTAGTTTGGGGGCCAAATTTTCTTAAGGGTTTCCTTTGTATATTACTAATATTTTGGTTTAAATATTTATGACCAAGGTCCCAAATGCTAGCGGTGTATTTGAAGTGTGGCCTAACCATAGGACTTATGGCTAGAAAAAGATTTCAATTAATTTGAAACGTACCTGACAAGCAAGGCCTTTTGTGACAGCATGGAATGGTGGTTGGACTTCACTAAAAGAACTTGTACTTTATGTATTAAATAAGTATCCATGTGGCAGAGAATACTCAATGTTTTACTATTTACATCTATTTAAGTATTACAATGCATTTTACAGCTTCACTGCATCATCAGGCACAATCGTTTTTGTAATGTTTATCTGTTATTTGAAAAAAGGATAGAATATTAAAGGGGGGAATTATATTCAAACTTTGATATTCAAGGCATCATGATAATTTCATCTGTGTCACACTGAAACACAGGAGTTTTGAATTATATTCAAGCAAACTAAGCCTAGCGTAGCGTAGGAAACGCTTGAACTCCTTGAAGTTCGTTTTGACAAGACAGTGAGCCTATTTCATCATTTACTAACGTCAACACATTTCCTCTACAATCAGAAATTTTACGAGCAAGTGGATGGAGTACCAATGGGATCTCTCTCTTCTGCTATCGCAAATTTCTACATGGAAGCCTTCGAGGAAAAAGCCCTTGCATCAGCCACGCTTAAACCGAAGCGCTATTTCCGCTACGTAGATGATACCTTTATTGTTTGGTCACATGGACCCAAGGCTCTATAGAACTTCCTTAAACACATGAATGAACAACATCCAAACATTCAATTCACGATGGAGATAGAGAAAAACAACAGTTTACCCTTCCTTGATATTTTAATCCAACGAAAGGAGGACGGTACTATAAGTCACCGAGTTTATCGGAATCCTACGCACACAGACCTGTACCTTAACATGTTCAATGCTGGGCTAAATTTCTTTAGTCGCCCTGATGGCTGAAACGTTTTTTTTCTTAAATTCGCTCTTTTTTACATATACTAAATATATCTTAAGTTTTATTGGGTTTTTGATATTGTTTATAAAAGAAAACGACTTGCGACACAGTGCGTCGACTGCCGTCGTACGAAAGCCCCACGAATAGGCGTTGCTTATGCAGTCCCGCAGTACACGGGAATTCCTGCTTGTTTACATTCGCTATGGCAAACTGAGTTTGTGGTCGGTTTTGTATTCATCCAGTTTCCTAGGAAGTTTATATACATATTCCATAATTATAGGTTATTTTCAGTGCGAGTCATTTCTATTCTTGTGCAAGCGTTCGTACGTGGCATACGATCATCTGTGCGTAGATCACCGCCTAGAGAGCGTCATAGCTTTTCTGGGCACACGCAGAATGTATCTCATAAAACAACAGGAATACAACAGTTTATCGCTTTAAACATGGTTAATTCGGGTTACTCGCACACGTACAACCACATAAACATGTATGCATGAAAAATAAATTATTGCAAAAAAAACGTCAAATATAAAAAAATTACGTTTCCTAATGGATTTACCAAATAATCTTACTTTTTCGGATTCTCTTTTTATTCATGTCAGATCAATAAAACAAGGTTATTGTAAACTAAATATATATATTTTAGATCCAGATCAATTTTACAGTATACACATTTTTTTACCATCCTCTTCTTTGGTCCATCGAAACCAAGTATCCTTTCCAGAAACATAAAAAGTCACATAACAAGGAGTTGTACATTACTCTTTATAATTTATTTTTTGCCTCAGAAATATTGGCAAAAATATCGTTCAGCAAGAAAAAGTCTTTCCCAGACATATTTGTGGAAAATTTATTGCACGTGCTACAGTTGTCTATTTCCAGATCCTTATTAACACATTCTGACAAGAAATGAATGTATAATTATAAATTAAAAATAAGTAAGATACTTGTTACAAAGAACAATATGTAAAAAATAGCAGTACAGTCTTTCATTTATAGCCATGGAATCGTGCAAAACAACGTTCAAGACATAATCCTGGTTTGCCTGGACGTAGATTGCAGTAATAGCTCGACTCTACACACGTATTTTAACCCTTTTACTGCCAGCGGGCCGATATATCGGCCCTCGCTGGATGTGCGAAAACTGCCGCAGGCCGATTCATCGGCCCAATTTTTTTGACATTTTTTACTTAGTGTAGTGATGCCTATTTAACGGCTCAAGTCTCATTTATCGGCTGGAGCTTTATCTCTGCTGCTTACCAAGATGGTTTTACTTTATCCTTACGATGTATGTTATTTGTTTACTTTTTTTTTGCCTCATGAGTTCTCCCGTGTTTTTTCGTTACGCTCGGCCCAGTATCTCATTGCACAGGCTCGGCCCAGTATCGTATTTCTTAGTATCACGTTTCGTGCTGGTCGCAGCTCTCTCTGGACTATGTATGCAGCCTACCCAAGGGCTTCCGTCTCATTTATCAGTATGTGCTTTATTTCTGCTTCTTACTAAGATGTTTTCACCCTGTATATGCTGGGTTGGTTTGAGGGAACACGTCTTCGGGTTCGTCGCTGAGCGACATCATCAAAGCACCTAAGTGTTTATTCAATACCATGAAGTCATTCCACTAAGTTGCGCCTGAAAACATTACTTTGACCTATGTAGGCTGATTGCTCACATTATGCTTGCCTCGTAACCTCTCCTGAGCTTTTTCGTTACCCTCGGGCCAGTATCATACTCTCTTTCGTGCTGGTCAGAGCTCGTGCTGGTCTGAGTTCGCGAGGACTGTTTTCTCCGGGGATCTTAGTATTTATTTTACAGTGTCAGTTTCCAGCAAGATTACCAAATGTTCTTGTATTGAGTAAGTAATTGTTGAAGAATAATATATCTTACCATTTTACATTATTATAAAATATGAGTTTTCCGTGTTTTTATAGCCTTCATTATAGTTTCACGAATTTTCCTTGCTCTTATATATCAGTGACTTTTACGCTGCTTGTCGCATTTGCCGTATTATTTATTTGCTGTACCTTTCTTGTCGTCTAATTTTACTAATAACTGGTGCAAAACCTGTGATGTTCAGTTCTTACATAACTGCATCTTATTGGAAAAATATTTACGTTTTATGAATTCAAGTACCTAAATAAGTTTCCGGAACTATGCACCCCTCTTTCTCAATGTCGTTTAGTGTTGGACGAGTAGATACGGCAATTTGCGATTTATAATTTTGTATTTTGATACAATATACAAAATGACATTTTAGGGTTGTCCCTGTGACAAATTCCCAAGTATTTGAAATGTAAGGATATTGAAGATGCGCTCGTCGCTAATGATGATAGCAGTGATATCTCATCAGAGACCTCCGATGAAGACATTTCTTCTTCTAGCAGTGAAGAATTTTTCATTTACACCTCAAGGCCAGGGACAAAGAGGCGTCGGATCTCTTCTTCCTCTGAGGGAGATGACTCATGTGGGTCCGACCACGAAGGGGATAGAAATGCTGATCCAGGCGAAGCCGAGTGGGTCAAAGTGAGAGTGAATGGTGATAACCCTCCAAAGATACCCATTGAGTTTCTAGAGACACCAGGACCGAAGAATGCTCCTCCAAGTGATGCACAACAAATCCAATACTTTCGTTTATTTTTTACGCAAGTTCTATTGAATGAAATTGTTAGGGAAACAAATGCATGACATGATTCTCTATACCTATCTAGCCGAGAGACGTACAGTAAAATATTGGAAAAAGATGTTTCAATATTTTTGCGCGTATGGTACTGAATTCCTATATAATATATAAGGAAAATTTGACATCTGGAAAAATACCGTTGTCCAGGCAACATTATACTATTAGCATAATTGAGGAACTTGGCGTAGAATGGCTTCAATAAAAGCAAAACAGACGTAGGCAACCAGCATCATCAGTGACATGTGATGTCAAAAAACTTAAAAATTGGCAAATAAAAAAGAGAAGGACTGCTGTGTTTGTAGTATAAGAGGTAAAAAGGGAAAAGGTCAAAGAAAAGGATCCCAAACTGTGTGCGCTAAATGCAATAAAGGCCATCACGGTGAATGCTTCCATAAGCATGTGTGCATCAGCTTATGAGAGCTTGAGTGTACAGTCATAAAAAATATTTTCTTACTCTTGAAAATATTAATTGATCATCATAAAAATGTACCATTGGAGAGTTAACTAATTGTTTTCAATAATAAATACTGTTTCATCCCATGTAAATTATATTTTTCTACTCATAATGTAAAATAAACTTAGAATTTGCAAGTTGCCCTCAATCGCTGGAAATACTTTTATTGTTATCCGCATTAATTCAATCTTTTTCTAGGATACATCGGACTCTGTAAGGGTGGGCTGACCATTGCAAAACTGTTGCGGCTCGTGGTCCAATACGGGGTGGAGGGGGATGGAGCCATCGTTTGGGTCGGGAGTAACGACCTACGCTCCGTAAGTACTGATTGGTGCACGCCACCCCAAATACCACAATTAATTGCTGGGGATAGCATGTAGCATACCTTACAAACGTGTAAAGTAGGCGGCATGTATACTCTGTTAAAATAATGGTAACTATCGTTAACGTTTTTACTGAATCTTCCCTTAATGTTTGATTGATTTGCAAGAAATGCAATTGAGTTATTTTTCGATGTAAATTTCTGTCCAGAATTGGGTAGTCATAGACATTCCCTTAACCTTACGCTTAGCACGTGAGTGGTGTCGTCCGGGATCCCCTTCGGCGATCAACGTAAGATCGAGCTTCTTTCTTAACCCTTAACTGGTCGCACTCAAAAACTTACACAATCGGTCGCGTCGGGTCATTATGACCCAAAATGCATTAAATGCAAATAACTAACTTTTTCACGATAACTTTGTTTTAATTTTACTTATTTTCATTAACAAACTAACTTATATTAGATTAATATATTTTTATTATAAAATAGCCACCGTTTTAAACGAAAAAACATCATACACATACGACTGCATTACAGCAATTTTGTATTACAACTTTTGTTACGCTGGAAACAATCTAACACCACCATGAATTTCTATTATAAATTTTACATGACATTACTGAGCTCTAAACCATTTGACAACTGTTTTTTTAGCCTCAATGACTGAAGTTACTCTGGTTGTGTTGCACTGATATTCCCGCAGAGTCAGAAGCGAAAAATATAACTTACACTGGTGATTCGCTCAAGGCAGAAGCAAGAATGAGTAGATTTCACCCGTGGTCGCGCCGTGTCGGAAGCGCGAATAAATTGTAACACTGGTGGTCGCGTCAGGTCAAAAGCGAGAACAAAATGTTAGACTTATGGTCGCGTCGGGTCAAAATGTCTGTTTCAGAGAAACAAAGTATCTTTTTGCAAATCAAACGTTACTTAGTGATAAAAGGACAAAAAATAAGAAACTAGAGAGAAGGATGACTGAAAACGACATCATTCTACTACAAAAATAATCGAAGCAAAACCGTGTTATGACGTGTTATATGGTAGTGTATTTACTGGAGCTGTCTTTATTTTGGTCGCTTATTGTGCGCGGAAAGAACGAGTTTTTCTACCTCTCTTCTTGGCTATGTTTATCTCTTATTTTATCGCTTCTGTCATACCTAGAAATGTAGTAGGGCATCATGATGATATTCTCTGTGTCGTTCTCAAAACAACCAGATCCGAATTTATCAAACAACCTAAGTCCAGTGTGTGTCCTCGGAGTCTCTAGAGGCTTCCTCCAGACTACTCTGAAAACTTGTGAGAGTTTATGAGGTCGCTTGTTGCAGTTTCCAACGTAGCGTGCTGCTTTTCGTTGCATTTTATTAATTATTTCGGCTAAACCTTAATGACTAGGGCCCCAAATGCTCGCGGGGTATTCGAGTTGTGGCCTAACCAGGGCGGAGTAGTATCTCTTTTGTACCCTTTATCCGAGGACCTTCCTTTTATACGCTTAGCAAAAATTTGGTTTGTTAATGGTGGTCCGCATATGTTTTGCATGTGTGTTGACCACAGTATATAAAAAAACAAGGTATTTCCAAGATATTTCAATTACGAGCTTCCGAAAAAATTTGGCTCGTGAGCGTGTTACATCCGTGCGGGTTATGCTACAATAATAAACTATAATAGTTGAACATTGTCTTTAGTTCAACTTCATTCATAACTTGTTGCTTTATGATTTGTGAGAGACAATGGTATGATACCTACTCTCCTTCCATTACTTACAATGTTCTTTCCTTAAACACCATCTGACAATTTAAGTTAAGGCATCTTTCTCCATTACCACGTAATTTGTAATGTTTTAATATATGAATGACCTACAGTTCCTCCAGAGGTCTATACATTGAAATGCATTTTCCCTCAATTCCCACAGTTCATTTGTATTCCCTAACATTTTTATCAATTCACAGCCCAATGCCAACTACCATATTACATGGTATAAATACAGTCCTGACGCCCATTAACATTTTCGCCAGCTGTCGTATCCTTTAATTCGTAGTTAGAATCTCAGCGAAATCCAAGAATTTTTTAACATTGCTGACGAAAATTCAATGAAACTATTGCGGCTGAATATGCAACTACACCAGTGGGGATATGGTGGTTTCTTTCGTAGAGGTTTACGAACCCAGACAACTTCGGTCGAATCGACGTTGCCCGTTCCACTCCTGGTTACTTATTCCCCTTTTATGTACGCACCAACATTCGGCACCATTCGCATTTTCTGGAGATAGTTTTTATCGAACTATATTTGTGTGTTTATATGTATGAATGGTATGTGCTGTACCTATAGGTTTGCACGTGCCCCCTCGTGAATATTTTCATGGGCATACTTATGCGGGTGGGTAATTTGACGAAACCAGGATAGGTAAGATGACGAGAAGTTTGCTATTTTGTCATCTTACCCAACTTATTGAGTGGATGAATTGGTTTGGAAACTGAAATTTGGATGCAGTTATTTTTTCTTTTACACAAATCCTAATGTATGGCTGTTCCTCTATGAGGAAATTTCTTGATCTTAATCTTCAAAGAGAGAAATACATAATTGACTTCTTTCCTTCATGGCAATGGCTAGTATTTGAAATTGTTTCTCTGCATTCTTAAAATGAAATTGTTCTTCTTTATTGTATCACTTTTATCAATTCGTCATTTTACCCAAATCACTTCGTCATTTAACCACTTAGGAGGGGTACGATGACGAAAATTAAACTTATTTTTGGTGAAATACCTTTCATTACTCCGGAGGAGATAACAGCATTTGAAATGTTTTTATTAAACATAAAGGGTGAAAGAAGTGTACGTTCAAATTTCTGGTTTTTAAACCACTAACTACGCCGAGGGGAAAAATTCCTCAATGAAAGCCCAAAGCTTGAATGATGTGTCAAACCCATGAAAACTCTACTGTTGCGATTTTCCTTATTCTCATGCTCAGAACCCCCATAGTTGATACGAAAAATGCTTGGGCGATGTACAATTTACCGCAAAACTTCTCGTTGCACCAGGCTTCATTTAATGTTGATACGTCATACATCGCTTAGAGTGTAACATAACACCAGCATGCTTGTCTTTTCCAGAACACGAAATACAACCTGCTGAAAGGGCAAATGTACAACTTTATAAGGCGAATGCAGGCAAAAAAGCTTATTATCATAACGCCCGTTCCGCGCCGAGATGCCTCGGGGCGTGAAATAGGGAGGTGCCAATCGATGGCCAGGTGGTTGGCGGGTTGGGCTCGAAGTAAGTATCTTGCCTTAAAGGGCATTAATGCCATTATTATAAATCCCGCTTTACAGGGATTTACTTTACAAGTTCTTAAAGTGTTATCTGTATTTTTTTTATCTGTCTTGCGTTCAATAACATTGGAGAGAGAGCAGGAGCTATTTTCCTATCTCGCGTTCATGCAGTTGCGCATGCATTCTTGAGATGAACCACTATCCATGATGTACTTAGAAATGCACGTTCGAACTTATACCTGTTCCTGAAATTACGTGACCCGTGTAAAACGGGCTTTTAACTCATTCTTACACGAGGAAAGTCATTGCAGAAGCTGAATTACGTACGAGAGTCCTTTTCAATTTCTTCTTGTCAAACGCTTAATTGTAAGAATTCACTCGCAGTTTGAATGTGGCAAAATAGCCCCTGCTCCATCTTCAATGGCAAATGCGCGTTACATTGAGGAAAAAATACTACTTAACATTGTACAAGGTGGTGCTCTGTGTGAAATGGACTTGAGCAAATGCCAACACTATGTGAAAATAATACCTCTTTCATGATACAATTGGTGTCTCGCTCCACAGGAGATAAAACATTCATGTAAACAATTAACGTACCAAAGAAACCCACCGAAGGTTTTCAAAATGTGTCATAAGTATGTTCTTATTCATTACCGTCAATTCTCAAAATTAACCCTTAATCGTTTCAACCTTAACCAAATTACAGGGAGAGTGGCAGTCGTGGACGTCTGCTCAATGGTGATAGATGAAGAAGGGCGCATTATGCGCGAGAAATTTAATCCGTAAGTGTCACATATTGAATAAAAATGATGAAAATAATGTGGCTGCAAAGAAAAATTGTGATTTTATCATTCATAAACTTGTCTCATTTTCTTTCATCCTTTATTATAGAATGGCGGGAGGGAAGCATCTTAAGTACTTCATGTACTTACAGATTATTGAGAAAATTAGAGCCAAAATAAATGAATTAATATATGCCTACTTTTCATTTCATACCACCAGATGTTGCAACTTACCCTTAGTTAAGTAGACTATTTCAATTAAACAAAGTTTTCACTGAGAACAATATTAATATTTCTCTTTCGTGAAACGGTCACCATTGATTTTAAACACGACTATGGTAATGTGGCGGTGTACTAGGTGAAAATTGATTGGCACTAACTCCATTGTTTTACCTTCAACCAAGGCGGCCGTAAATTCAATACGTGAAAGGCGGAACAGGCCATAAGTTACATCAATGGTGGCTGCAAATCAGTTATTGCTAACCGCCTGCATTTGTTGGAACAAGAGTTCGGGAATCTGAGTTTTAAAATGAGCTCTAATGAAAATCATTCATCAAATTATGAGCACAGCTCAACTGAAAAGGACATTTCAAAAAGTGAGCTAAGCACAACTCAAAGGTCCAAACTAAATCAATCTCCAATAATGTCAAATGAAAGTGAATGTTAAAAATTCTACCATCAGATTTTTGTAAGAGAAAATGTGTGAAGAAGGCATTGGGGAATTACATCTTGAATTATGTTTAGATGTAGAATACTTCAAGAAGAAGTTAAACTAAGGTTTCTTCCAAAAATTTTTTCTTTCACCTTTACGCACTGATGTTCAATTAACTGTAACTATCAGTGCTACTTAAATTGAAGAAATTAACTTATCAACAAATTGATATTTCAATAAATTTTATTAACATTCGAAAGTGATCGCTTCTCAGCATTGGTATGTCATGTTAGTCCTTTTAGCAGTTGAAACATCTTTGCCACTCTTAACAGCCTCTCAGCAGCACCACTTGAAAGTAGCTATGAGTTAAATGTTACAAATATTATCCAATGGGAATACACAAGTTCCCTTTGTTGGTTTCAAAAAACAACGTTCCGCAACATTATCCTCATTTTCAAGGGATTCGACAAAAAAAACTTCACTCATCACCAACATTCTTCATATCACTTTCAATACACCAAAGGTTCGTTCCTTCGTTGCTGCATCCCTATGCCTGCTCCTCGTTCTTCAAATCACGTTTCCAAATGTGGAACGAGCGGATGTAGTGATGCTGCAATTACTCCGCTACTTTTCCAAAGCTGGCATTCAAACCTAAAAAAGAATGTTCAGGTTGAATTAATAAGATGTCTTTGGAAAATAAAGGCACTCTTGCCATTATTTTCTCGCACTGTATGATGAACAGTAGATATAAACTTCATTTCCAAATGAAGAAAAATGATCATATCCTCGAGTTGCGAAAGTTGGGAAGAATAGTTAAAAAGCAGATGAGATTAAATGAAAAGTGAAATATTCGGAGAAATTAATGAAAAGGCAAGGAAATAAGTCGGAGAAAGTTGGAAGTACGTAAAAAAAGGATATGTGTACCTGTCCGTTGATATGGAGATATTGATAATGTAACAGAAGAAAATGTCGATGGTGAAAAATCTAAAAGTAAAGAAATTCATTAAAGGTACTTTGAGCGAAATATCAACTTTACTTACAAACGAATGAAGTTAGTCTCGTTTTAAAGAAAAATACCTCACCCTTCCGAAGATATGGAAATATCAGCCCCTTGCTAAACTACTTTCCCACACATTTGACGAAAAATACCACATCTTTTACATGGGAAACGGTACGTGGATGCACTCCAGAGAGTTATTATTTAAAAAATAAGGAATTTGTAACACTAAGATCTTCTCAAAAAACTAACAGTATTTACTAAATATGTTTTCACTTCCTTTTTTGGAAATAGATCATATTGTCACCACCGTAATTATTTCAGAATCACAAAAAACCTTCCACTGTGAAGGAGTTTCAAACGTACCACGCGAAACAAAATGAGTTAAGTTAAAGATTTACGAGGTTATTTTTATTTAAATACTTGGAATTTCAATCATATTAAAGTACGTTATTGCGCCATTAATAATTGATTACTTAATCATGCTTCGTAAGACTGCAGATATTAAAGCCTAACATTCGAATATGGTCTCCATTATGATTATTATTAAAGTCTAAAATTCGAATAGGGTCTCCAATATGATTAGGGTTCTACCAAGTTAATATTCACACGGATTCTCTTCCGTTGACGAAATTCCCTCACTTCTCCCGGACGAAACCAGTTACCATTTCTTCTGGATTTCCCCCGATCACCGCCCCGAAACTAGTTTTTTATCAGAGCATTGTGCGAAAATAAGAATATTTCAAATTTACTTCTAGACGTCGCAACATGTTCGTTAGTGATGATTACGAAACGCTGAATTTCTGAGAGAGGCTCGATTTTGACGCTACAACGAACCTAGATGCGTTCACACGTTCTGTTCTATAATACGAATTATACACCGGCCAGGGTAACTCCATCATGATTATAGATGATTCCGCATTAAGTTCCGTCGTGGTCACCACTGATTCACATACAGAAAGCCTGTGTCACAGAACGGGGATATTGGAAGCATGGGCGGTTGATGTTGAATATATTTCACTGGTTCGCCATGTTTCTTAATCTATAATACGTGGAAACGCTGAGAGGCACCAACACTCGAGAGGAATAACAGTGGTTGGGCTCTTGCTGAAAGGGTACAGAGGAGGGGGCAAATGGGCTGTTTTGAGACCAATATTAGGGTTCCTTAATGGATCGTTCCTGGCGTAATGGAGAGTTTCCAAATGCTTAAGAGCAAAGTGACTAAGACAACCCAAAGCTAGGAATCAGCATTTTTACCTTCATTAACCACAGAAAATGTGTAAGGGGAATAATGCAACTCAGGAAAAAATTGGGAATTCTCAAAGTCAGCGGAGAAATGGGCGTCATTCTACGATCCATGTCAAGAAATATTGCTGTGCGCTCTCGCTAAAACTCAATTTCTAGAAATTGAGTGCGTTTACTGCCTATGCAATAGGTCTAGATACACGAGTTAGAGATGATAGGGGAGACCGGGGTAAGATGACGATGGAAAGGATTAAACATTTTTTATAAATTAAGTTTTATAACTGCCGCTTCAAACTGAGCAAACTTTCTTCGGGATCACATATCAAATTAAAAATCACATAATGCATAATTTACGTTGAGAACATAACATCAAATAAATACAGAGCTCAATATTTGCCCCAACATTCACCATTAAATGGCACAGAGGTAAGATGACAATGTCGTCATTCTGGCCCCCTCAACTTGATCCGATAAACCAAGCTTAAATGAATGAATCTTGTTGCTGCACGTGGGAGACGAAAATATTCCAAAATACTGAATAGGAGTAGCCAATTACCGAAGTAAGACAGATATAATATTGAATATTAATATGCCGTTCCTATGTGCTCACTAAATCTTATGCCTGTTGCCCAGAAAACTATAGTTCGATAGTCTGAAAATGACAACTTTTTCCAATATGCGTTGTAATGGCATCAGGAAATTCATCGGACGCATTTTTAGTGTCTAGGAATGAGGGACGCTGGTAGAATCCGTGAGGTGCTATGACTTGGTTGTATACTAGAGAACTAAGTAATTAGTCATCTTGCCCCGGCCTCCCATATATATCAGTAAGCTGCAAGACGTTTATCGATTACTGAGGTATAACATCACAAACTGGAGTATATCGAATTTTTCGATGGACAGTGAGTGGAAAACTCATTAAAAATTAGTGTGTCCAAGAGCGCACCCTCAAATTAACGGCCCCAATTCCGACGAAAACACAAAACAAGTTTTATTTTAGTTACAAGAGTCATTTTAGGTGCCTTTATAAATCATAACGAAATACCACCTAAT
>CAUJGU010000075.1:0-26672 GCA_963169105.1 Ceriagrion tenellum | reverse complement strand
AGTCCTTGTAAATGCAAAGTATAATTATTTCCAATTGATGTGAGAAATCAACTCAATAAGTACAGAAAAACGCAAGTCACACCAAAATTAATATTTATCGCGTGAGAAAGCGCTTATTATTATTTTCTCTCTCATATTTTCTACTGAATTAAGAAAATCACTTGGAAAATCATTGTATATTTATTTATAATTGATGTGAGAAATTAATTCTATAAGTAGAGAAAAATTCAATATAAACCAAAATTAATATTTATCGCGTGAGAAAGCGCTTATTATTATTTTCTCTCTCATATTTTCTACTGAATTAAGAAAATCACACGGAAAAGCAAAGTTTATTTATTTCTAATTGATGTGAGATATCAAATCTATAAGTAGAGAAAAATACTATTCTAAGCAAAATTATTATTTATCGCGAGAAAAAGCGGTTGTTATATTTTTCTTTCGCATATTTTCTAGTGAATTAAAAAAATCACTTGGAAAGAGCAAAGTATATTTATTTCTAATTGATGTGAGAAATCAACTCTATAAGTAGAGAAAAATGCAATTCAAACCAAAATTGATATTTATCGATTTAGAAAGCGCTTATTATTATTTTCTCTCTCATATTTTCTACTGAATTAGGAAAATCACTTGGAAAAGCAAAGTATATTTATTTCTAATTGATGTTAGAAATCAACTCTATTAGTAAAGAAAAATGCAATTCAATCCCAAATTATTATTTATCACGTAAGAAAGCGCTTATTATTATTTTCTCTATCCTATTTTCTACTAAATTAAGAAAATCACTTGGAAAAGCTAAGTATATTTATTTCTAATTGATATAAGAAATCAACTCTATAAGTAGAAAAAATGAAATTCAAACTAAAATTGATATTTATTGCGTGAGAAAGCGCTTATTATTATTTTCCCTCTCATATTTTCTACTGAATTAAGAAAAAAATACTTGTAGAGGCAAAGTAAATTTATTTCCAATTGATTTGAGAAATCAACATTTTAAGTAGACAAAAATGCAATTCAAACCAAAATTATTATATATCGCGTGAGAAAGCGCTTATTATTATTTTCTCTCTCATATTTTTTACTGAAATAAGAAAATCGCTTGGAAAAAGAAGAGTATATTTATTTCTAACTGATGTGAGATATCAACTCTATAAGTAGAGAAAAATGCAATTCAAAACAAAATTGATATTTATTGCGTGAGAAAGCGCTTATTATTATTTTCTCTCTCATATTTTCTAATGAATTAGGAAAATCAATTGGAAAAGCAAAGTATATTTATTTTTAATTGATGTGAGAAATCAACTCTATTAGTAGAGAAAAATGCAATTCTAATCAAAACTGATATTTATCGCGTGAGAAAGCGCTTATTATTATTTTCTCTCTCATATTTTCTACTGAATTAGGAAAATCATTTGGAAAAGCAAAGTATAATAATTTGTATCTGATGTGAGAAATCAACTCAATAAGTAGAGAAAAACGCAATTCAAACCAAAATTAATATTTATCGCGTCAGAAAGCGCTTATTACTATTTTATCGATCATATTTTCTACTGAATTAAAAAAAGTACTTGTAAAAGCAAAGTATATTTATTTCTAATTGATGTGTAATATCAACTCTATAAGTAGAGAAAAATGGAATTCAGACCAAAATTATATTTACCGCGTGAAAAAAGGCGTATTATTTTTTTCTCTCGCATATTTACTACTGAATTAAGAAAATCATTTGGAAAAGCAAAGTATATTTATTTATAATTGATGTGAGAAATTAACTCTATAAGTAGAGAAAAATATAATTCAAACCAAAATTAATATTTATCGCGCGAGAAAGCGCTTATTATTATTTTCTCTCTCATATTTTCTACTGCATTAGGAAAATCACTTGAAAAACCAAAGTATGTTTATTTCTAATTGATGTGAGAAATTAACTCAATAAGTAGAGAAAAAGGCAAGTCAAACCAAAATTAATATTTATCGCGTGAGAAGGCGCTTATTATTATTTTCTCTCTCATATTTTCTACTGAATTAAGATAATCACTTGGAAAAGCAAAGTATATTTATTTACAATTGATGTGAGAAATTAATTCTATAAGTAGAGAAAAATTCAAATCAAACCAAAATTAATATTTATTGCGTGAGAAAGCGCTTATTATTATTTTCTCTCTCACATTTTCTACTAAATTAGGAAAATCAATTGGAAAAGCAAAGTATATTTATTTCTAATTGACGTGAGAAATGACTCTATAAGTAGAGAAAAATTCCATTCAAACCAAAATTATTATTTATCGCGTGAAAAAGGGCTTTTTATTATTTTCTCTTTTATATGTTCTACTGAATAAGGAAAATCAATTGGAAAAGTAAAGTATATTTATTTCTAATTGATGTGAGAAATCAACTCAATAAGTAGAGAAAAACGCAAGTCACACCAAAATTAATATTTATCGCGTGATAAAGCGCTTAATATTATTTTATCTCTTATATTTTCTACTGAATTAAGAAAATCACTTGAAAAGTAAGTTTTATTTATATCTAATTGATGTGAGAAATCAACTCAATAAGTAGAGAAAAACGCAAGTCAAACCAAAAATAATATTTATCGCGTGAGAATGCGCTTATTATTATTTTCTCTCTTATATTTTCTACTGAATTAAGAAAAAAATACTTGTAGAGGCAAAGTATATTTATTTCCAATTGATTTGAGAAATCAACTCTTTAAGTAGACAAAAATGCAATTCAAACCAAAATTATTATATATCGCGTGAGAAAGCGCTAATGATTATTTTCTCTCTCATTTTTTCTACTGAATTAAGAAAATCACTTGGAAAAAGAAGAGTATATTTATTTCTAATTGATTTGAGAAATCAACTCCATAAGTACATAAAAATGCAATTCAAACAAAAATTAATAATTATTGCGTGAGAAAGCGCTTATTATTATTTTCTCTCTCATATTTTCTACTGAATTAAGAAAAAAATACTTGGAGAGGCAAAGTATATTTATTTCCAATTGATTTGAGAAATCAACTCTTTAAGTAGACAAAAATGCAATTCAAACCAAAATTAATATATATCGCGTGAGAAAGCGCTTATTATTATTTTCTCTCTCATATTTTCTACTGAATTAAGAAAACCACTTGGAAAAAGAAGAGTATATTTATTTCTAATTGATGTGAAAAATTTACTCTATAAGTGCAGAAAAATGCAATTCAAACAAAATTAATATTTATTGCGTGAGAAAGCGCTTATTATGATTTTCTCTCTCAAATTTTCTACTGAATTAGGAAAATCAATTGGAAAAGGAAAGTATAATAATTTGTAACTGATGTGAGAAATCAACTCAATAAGTAGAGAAAAACGCAATTGTACCCAAAATTAATATTTATCACGTCAGAAAGCGCTTTTTACTATTTTATCTCTCGTATTTTATACTGAATTAAAAAGAGTAATTGTAAAAGCAAAGTATATTTATTTCTAATTGATGTGTAAAATCAACTCTATACGTAGAGAAAAATGGAATTCAGACCAAAATTAATATTTATCGCGTGAAAAAAGGCGTATTATTTTTTTCTCTCGCATATTTACTACTGAATTAAGAAAATCACTTGGAAAAGCATTGTATATTTATTTATAATTGATGTGAGAAATTAACTCTATAAGTAGAGAAAAATTCAATTCAAACCAAAATTAATATTTATCGCGTGAGAAAGCGATTATTATTATTTTCTCTCTCATATTTTCTACTGAATTAAGAAAATCACTAGGAAAAGCAAAGTAAATTCATTTCTAATTGATGTGAGAAATCAAATCTATAAGTAAAGGGAAGTACCATTCTAACAAATTTATTATTTATCGCTTGAAAAAGCTGTTTTTTTTTCTCTCGCATATTTTCTACTGAATTAAGATAATCACTTGGAAAAGCAAAGCATATTTATTTCTAATTGACGTGAGAAATCAACTCTAAAAGTAGAGAAAAATTGCATTCAAACCAAAATTATTATTTATCGCGTGAAAAAGGGCTTTTTATTATTTTCTCTCTTATATGTTCTACTGAATAAGGAAAATCAATTGGAAAAGCAAAGTATATTTACTTCTAATTGATTTGAGAAATCAACTCAATAAGTAGAGAAAGACGCAAGTCAAACGAAAATTAATATTTATCGCGTGAGAAGGCGCTTATTATTATTTTCTCTCTTATATTTTCTACTCATTTAAGAAAAAAATACTTATAGAGGCAAAGTATATTTATTTCCAATTGATTTGAGAAATCAACTCTTTAAGTAGACAAAAATGCAATTCAAACCAAAATTATTATATATCGCGTGAGAAATCGCTTATTATTATTTTCTCTCTCATATTTTCTACTGAATTAAGAAAATCACTTGGAAAAAGAAGAGTGTATTTATTTCTAATTGAAGTGAAAAATTAACTCTATAAGTACAGAAAAATGCAATTCAAACCAAAATTAATATTTATCGCGTGAGAAAGCGCCTATCATTATTTTCTCTCTCACATTTTCTACTTAATTAGGAAAATCAATTGGAAAAGCAAAGTATACTTATTTCTAATTGATATGAACAATCAAAACTTAGTAGAAATAAGTATACTTTGTTTTCCAAGTATATTTTCTTAATTCAGTAGAAAATATGAGAGATAAATTAGAAATAACCGCTTTCTCACGCGATAAATAGTAATTTTGGTCGGAATTTCATTTTTTTCTGCTTATATAGTTGATTTCTCACGTCAATTAGAAATAAATATACTTTGCTTTTCCAAGTGATTTGCAAAGTATATTTATTTCTATTTGATGTGAGAAATCAACCCTATAAGTAGAGAAAATAGATTTTCAAACCAAAAATATTATTTATCGCGTGAGAATGCGTTTATAATTATTTTCTCTCTCAAATTTTCTACTGAATTAAGAAAATCACTTGGAAAATCAAGGTATATTTATTTCTTATTGATGTAAGAAATCAACTCTATAAGTACAAAAAACGCAATTCAAACCAAAATTAATATTTATTGCGTGAGAAAGCGCTTATTATTATTTTCTCTCTCACATTTTCTAGTGAATTAGGAAAATCAATTGGAAAAGCAAAGTATATTTATTTCTAACTGATGTGAGAAATCAACTCTATGAGTAGAGTAAAATGCAATTCAAACCAAAACTGATATTTATCGCGTGACAAAGCGCTTATTATTATTTTCTCTCTCCTGTTTTCTACGGAATTAGGAAAATCAATTGGAAAAGCAAAGTATATTTATTTCTAATTGATGTGCGAAATCAACTCTATTAGTAGAGAAAAATGCAATTCAAACCAAAATTGATATTTATCGCGTGTGAAAGGGCTTATTATTATTTTCTCTCTCACATTTTCTACTGAATTAGGAAAATCAATTGGAAAAGCAAAGTATGATAAACTCTAACTGATGTGTGAAATCAACTCAATAAGTTGAGAAAAACGCAATTCAAACCAAATTTAATATTTATCGCGTAAGAAAGAGCTTATTATTATTTTCTCTCTCATATTTTCTACTGAATTAGGAAAATCAATTGGAAAAGCAAAGTATATTTCTTTCTAATTGATGTGTGAAATCAACTCAATAAGTAGAGAAAAACGCAATTCAAACCAAAATTAATATTTATCGCGTGAGAAAGCGCTTATTATTATTTTCTCTCTGATATTTTCTACTGAATTAGGAAAATCAATTGGAAAAGCAAAGTATAACTATTTCTAACTTATGTGAGAAATCAACTCTATTAGTAGAGAAAAATGCAATTCAAACCAAAATTGATATTTATCGCGAGAAAAAGCGCTTATTATTATTTTCTCTCTCACATTTTCTACTGATTTAGGAAAATCAATTTGAAAAGCAAAGTATAATAACTTCTATCTGATGTGAGAAATCATCTCAATAAGTAAAGAAAAACGATTTTTAAACCAAAATAAATATTTATCGCGTGAAAAAAGGCGTATTATTTTTTCTCTCGCATATTTACTACTGAATTAAGAAAATCACTTCGAAAAGCATTGTGTATTTATTTATAATTGATTTGAGAAATTAACTCTATAAGTAAAGAAAAATTCAATTCAAACCAAAATTAATATTTATTGCGTGAGAAAGCGCTTATTATTATTTTCTCTCTTATATTTTCTACTGAATTAGGAAAATCAATTGGAAAAGCAAAGTATATCTATTTCTAACTGATGTGAGAAATTAACTCTTTTATTAGAGAAAAATGCAATTCAAACCAAAATTAATATTTATCGCGTGAAAAAAGGCGTATTATTTTTTCTCTCGCATATTTACTACTGAATTAAGAAAATCACTTGGAAAACCATTATATATTTATTTATAACTGATTTGAGAAATTAACTCTATAAGTGGAGAAAACTTCAATTCAAACCAAAATTAATATTTATTGCGTTAGAAAGCGCTTATTATTATTTTCTCTGTTATATTTTCTACTGAATTAAGTAAATCACTTGAAAAACCAAAGTATGTTTATTTCTATTTGATGTGAGAAATCAACTCAATAAGTAGACAAAAATGTAATTCAAACCAAAATTATTAAATATCGCGTGAGAAAGCGCTTATTATTATTTTCTCTCTCATATTTTCTACTGAAATAAGAAAATCACTTGGAAAAGCAATGTATATTTATTTCTAATTGATGTTAGTTATCAACTTTATTAGTAGAGAAAAATGCAATTCAAGCCAAAATTAATATTTATCGCGTGAAAAAGCGCTTTTTAGTTTTTTCTCTATCATATTTTCTACTTAACTGAGAAATCACTTGGAAAAGTAAATTGTATTTATTTCTAATTGATGTGAGAAATGAACTCAAACCCCTATAAGTTAAGTAGAGAAAAATGCAATTTATTCATAAATTTATATTTATCGCGTGAGAAAGCGCTTATTATTATTTTCTCTCTCATATTTTCTACTGAATTAAGAAAATCACATGGAAAAGCAAAGTTTATTTATTTCTAATTGATGTGAGCAATCAAATCTATAAGTAGAAAAATATACTATTCTAAGAAAAATTCTTATTTATCGCGTGAAAAAGCGGTTTTTATATTTTTCTCTCTCATATTTTCTACTCAAGTAAGAAAAACACTTGGAAAGAGCAAAGTATATTTATTTCTAATTGATGTTAGAAATCAACTCTATAAGTAGAGAAAAATGCAATTCAAACCAAAATTAACATTTATCGGGTGAGATAGCTCTTATTATTTTTTTCTCTCTCATTTTTTCTACTGAATTAGGAAAATCACTTGGAAAAGCAAAGTATATTTATTTCTAATTGATGTTAGAAATCAACTTTATTAGTAGAGAAAAATGCAATTCAAGCCAAAATTAATATTTATCGCGTGAAAAAGCGCTTTTTATTTTTTTCTCTATCATATTTTCTACTTAACTGAGAAATAACTTGGAAAAGTAAATTGTATTTATTTCTAATTGATGTAAGAAATGAACTCTATAAGTATGGTAAAATGCAATTCAACTAAAATTAATATATATCGCGTGAGAAAGCGCTTATTATTATTTTCTCTCTCATATTTTCGACTGAATTAAGAAAATCACCCGGAAAAGTAAAGTATATTTATTTCTAATTGATGTTAGAAATCAACTCTATAAGTAGAGAAAAATGCAATTCAAACCAAAATTGATATTTATCGCGTGAGAAAGCGCTTATCATTATTTTCTCTCTCATATTTTCTACTGAATTAGGAAAATCACTTAAAAAGCAAAGTATACTTATTTCTAATTGATATGAACAATCAAAACTTAGTAGAAATAAGTATACTTTGTTTTCCAAGTATTTTTTCTTAATTCAGTAGAAAATATGAGAGATAAAATAATAATAACCGCTTTCTCACGCAATAAATAGTAATTTTGGTCGGAATTTCATTTTTTTCTACTTATATAGTTGATTTCTCACATCAATTAGAAATAAATATACTTTGCTTTTCCAAGTGATTTTCTTAATTCAGTTGAAAATATGAGACAGAAAATAAAAATAAGCGCCATCTCACGCAATAAATATTAATTTTTGTTTTAATTGAATTTATTCTACTTATAGAGTTGATTTCTCGCATCAATTAGAAATAAATATACTTTGCTTTTCCAAGTGATTTGCAAAGTATATTTATTTCTATTTGATGTGAGAAATCAACCCTATAAGTAGAGAAAATAGATTTTCAAACCAAAAATATTATTTATCGCGTGAGAATGCGTTTATAATTATTTTCTCTCTCAAATTTTCTACTGAATTAAGAAAATCACTTGGAAAATCAAGGTATATTTATTTCTTATTGATGTAAGAAATCAACTCTATAAGTACAAAAAACGCAATTCAAACCAAAATTAATATTTATTGCGTGAGAAAGCGCTTATTATTATTTTCTCTCTCACATTTTCTAGTGAATTAGGAAAATCAATTGGAAAAGCAAAGTATATTTATTTCTAACTGATGTGAGAAATCAACTCTATGAGTAGAGTAAAATGCAATTCAAACCAAAACTGATATTTATCGCGTGACAAAGCGCTTATTATTATTTTCTCTCTCCTGTTTTCTACGGAATTAGGAAAATCAATTGGAAAAGCAAAGTATATTTATTTCTAATTGATGTGCGAAATCAACTCTATTAGTAGAGAAAAATGCAATTCAAACCAAAATTGATATTTATCGCGTGTGAAAGGGCTTATTATTATTTTCTCTCTCACATTTTCTACTGAATTAGGAAAATCAATTGGAAAAGCAAAGTATGATAAACTCTAACTGATGTGTGAAATCAACTCAATAAGTTGAGAAAAACGGAATTCAAACCAAATTTAATATTTATCGCGTAAGAAAGAGCTTATTATTATTTTCTCTCTCATATTTTCTACTGAATTAGGAAAATCAATTGGAAAAGCAAAGTATATTTCTTTCTAATTGATGTGAGAAATCAACTCAATAAGTAGAGAAAAACGCAAGTAAAACCAAAATTAACATTTATCGCGTGAGAAAGCGATTATTATTATTTTCTCTCTCCTATTCTCCACTGAATTAAAAAAATCAAAAGGAAAAGCAAAGTATATTTATTTCTAATTGATGTGAGAAATCAAATCAATAAGTAGGGAGAAGTACCATTCTAACAAAATTATTATTTATCGCTTGAAAAAGTTGTTTTTTTTTTCTCTCGCATATTTTCTACTGAAATAAGAAAATCACTTGGAAAAGCAAAGTATATTTTTTTATAATTGATGTGAGACATTAACTCAATAAGTAGAGAAAAATTCAATTCAAACCAAAATAAATATTTATTGCGTGAGAAAGCGCTTATTATTATTTTATCTCTCACATTTTCTACTGAATTAGGAAAATCAATTGGAAAAGCAAAGTATATTTATTTCTAATTGACGTGAGAAATCAACTCTATAAGTAGAGAAAAATTCCATTCAAACCAAAATTATTATTTATCGCGTAAAAAAAGGGCTTTTTATTATTTTCTCTCTTATATGTTCTACTGAATGAGTAAAATCAATTGGAAAAGCAAAGTATATTTATTTCTAATTGATGTGAGAAATCAACTCAATAAGTAGAGAAAAACGCAAGTCAAACCAAAATTAATATTTATCGCGTGAGAAAGCGCTTATTATTATTTTCTCTCTGATATTTTCTACTGAATTAAGAAAATCACTTGAAAAGAAAGTATATTTATTTCTAATTGATGTGAGAAATCAACTCAATAAATAGATAAAAAAAACGTAACTCAAACCTAAATTAATATTAATCGCGTGAGAAGGCGCTTATTATTATTTTCTCTCTTATATTTTCTACTCAATTAAGAAAAAAATCACTTATAGAGGCAAAGTATATTTATTTCCAATTGATTTGAGAAATCAACTCTTTAAGTAGACAAAAATGCAATTCAAATCAAAATTATAATATATCGCGTGAGAAAGCACTTATTATTATTTTCTCTCTCACATTTTCTACTGAATTAAGAAAATCACTTGGAAAAAGAAGAGTGTATTTATTTCTAATTGATGTGAAAAATTAACTCTATAAGTACAGAAAAATGCAATTCAAACCAAAATTAATATTTATTGCGTGAGAAAGCGCTTATTATTATTTTCTCTCTCATATTTTCTACTGAATTAGGAAAATCAATTGGAAAAGCAAAGTATATTTATTTCTTACTGATGTGAGAAATCAACTCTATAAGTAGAGAAAAATGCAATTCAAACCAAAATTGATATTTATCGCGTGAGAAAGCGGTTATCATTATTTTCTCTCTCATATTTTCTACTGAATTAGGAAAATCACTTGGAAAAGCAAAGTATACTTATTTCTAATTGATATGAACAATCAAAACTTAGTAGAAATAAGTATACTTTGTTTTCCAAGTATTTTTTCTTAATTCAGTAGAAAATATGAGAGATAAAATAATAATAACCGCTTTCTCACGCAATAAATAGTAATTTTGGTCGGAATTTCATTTTTTTCTACTTATATAGTTGATTTCTCACATCAATTAGAAATAAATATACTTTGCTTTTCCAAGTGATTTTCTTAATTCAGTTGAAAATATGAGACAGAAAATAATAATAAGCGCCATCTCACGCAATAAATATTAATTTTAGTTTTAATTGAATTTATTCTACTTATAGAGTTGATTTCTCACATCAATTAGAAATAAATATACTTTGCTTTTCCAAGTGATTTGCAAAGTATATTTATTTCTATTTGATGTGAGAAATCAACCCTATAAGTAGAGAAAATAGATTTTCAAACCAAAAATAATATTTATCGCGTGAGAATACGTTTATAATTATTTTCTCTCTCAAATTTTCTACTGAATTAAGAAAATCACTTGGAAAATCAAGGTATATTTATTTCTTATTGATGTAAGAAATCAACTCTATAAGTACAAAAAACGCAATTCAAACCAAAATTAATATTTATCGCGTGTGAAAGGGCTTATTATTATTTTCTCTCTCACATTTTCTACTGAATTAGGAAAATCAATTGGAAAAGCAAAGTATGATAAACTCTAACTGATGTGCGAAATCAACTCAATAAGTAGAGAAAAACGCAATTCAAACCAAAATTAATATTTATCGCGTAAGAAAGCGCTTATTATTATTTTCTCTCTCATATTTTCTACTGAATTAGGAAAATCAATTGGAAAAGCGAAGTATATTTCTTTCTAATTGATGTGTGAAATCAACTCAATAGGTAGAGAAAAACGCAATTCAAACAAAAATTAATATTTATCGCGTGAGAAAGCGCTTATTATTATTTTCTCTCTCATATTTTCTACTGAATTAGGAAAATCAATTGGAAAAGCAAAGTATATCTATTTCTAACTTATGTGAGAAATCAACTTTATTAGTAGGGAAAAATGCAATTCAAAAAAAATTGATATTTATCGCGAGAAAAAGCGCTTATTATTATTTTTTCTGTCACATTTTCTACTGAATTAGGAAAATCAATTGGAAAAGCAAAGTATAACTATTTCTAACTTATGTGAGAAATCAACTCTATTAGTAGAGAAAAATGCAATTCAAACCAAAATTGATATTTATCGCGAGAAAAAGCGCTTATTATTAGTCTCTCTCTTACATTTTCTACTGAATTAGGAAAATCAATTTGAAAAGCAAAGTATAATAATTTCTATCTGATGTGAGAAATCATCTCAATAAGTAAAGAAAAACGATTTTTAAACCAAAATAAATATTTATCGCGTGAAAAAAAGCGTATTATTTTTTCTCTCGCATATTTACTACTGAATTAAGAAAATCACTTGGAAAAGCATTGTATATTTATTTATAATTGATTTGAGAAATTAACTCTATAAGTAAAGAAAAATTCAATTCAAACCAAAATTAATATTTATTGCGTGAGAAAGCGCTTATTATTATTTTCTCTCTTATATTTTCTACTGAATTAGGAAAATCAATTGGAAAAGCAAAGTATATCTATTTCTAACTGATGTGAGAAATCAACTCTTTTATTAGAGAAAAATGCAATTCAAACCAAAATTAATAATTATCGCGTGAAAAAAGGCGTATTATTTTTTCTTTCGCATATTTACTACTGAATTAAGAAAATCACTTGGAAAACCATTGTATATTTATTTATAATTGATTTGAGAAATTAACTCTATAAGTGGAGAAAACTTCAATTCAAACCAAAATTAATATTTATTGCGTGAGAAAGCGCTTATTATTATTTTCTCTGTTATATTTTCTACTGAATTAAGAAAATCACTTGAAAAACCAAAGTATGTTTATTTCTAATTAATGTGAGAAATCAAATCAATAAGTAGACAAAAATGTAATTCAAACCAAAATTATTAAATATCGCGTGAGAAAGCGCTTATTATTTTTTTCTCTCTTATATTTTCTACTGAATTAAGAAAATCACTTGAAAAACAAAAGTATGTTTATTTCTAATTGATGTGAGAAATCAACTCAATAAGTAGAGAAAAACGCAAGTAAAACCAAAATTAACATTTATCGCGTGAGAAAGCGCTTATTATTATTTTGTCTCTCATATTTTCTACTGAATTAAGAAAATCACATGGAAAAGCAAAGTTATTTTTTTCTAATTGATGTGAGAAATCAAATTTATAAGTAGAAAAATATACTATTCTAAGCAAATTTCTTATTTATCGCGTGAAAAAGCGGTTTTTATATTTTTCTCTCTCATTTTTTCTACTGAATTAGGAAAATCACTTGGAAAAGCAGAGTATATTTATTTCTAATTGATGTTAGAAATCAACTCTATTAGTAGAGAGAAATGCAATTCAAGCCAAAATTAATATTTATCGCGTGAAAAAGCGCTTTTTATTTTTTTCTCTATCATATTTTCTACTTAACTGAGAAATCACTTGGAAAAGTAAATTGTATTTATTTCTAATTGATGTGAGAAATGAACTTTATAAGTATGGTAAAATGCAATTCAACTAAAATTAACATATATCGCGTGAGAAAGCGCTTATTATTATTTTCTCTCTCATATTTTCGACTGAATTAAGAAAATCACCCGGAAAAGTAAAGTATATTTATTTCTAATTGATGTTAGAAATCAACTCTATAAGTAGAGAAAAATGCAATTCAAACCAAAATTGATATATATCGCGTGAGAAAGCGCTTATCATTATTTTCTCTCTCATATTTTCTAATGAATTAGGAAAATCACTTGGAAAAGCAAAGTATACTTATTTCAAATTGATATGAACAATCAAAACTTAGTAGAAATAAGTATACTTTGTTTTCCAAGTATTTTTTCTTAATTCAGTAGAAAATATGAGAGATAAAATAATAATAACCGCTTTCTCACGCAATAAATAGTAATTTTGGTCGGAATTTCATTTTTTTCTACTTATATAGTTGATTTCTCACATCAATTAGAAATAAATATACTTTGCTTTTCCAAGTGATTTTCTTAATTCAGTTGAAGATATGAGACAGAAAATAATAATAAGCGCCATCTCACGCAATAAATATTAATTTTAGTTTTAATTGAATTTATTCTACTTATAGAGTTGATTTCTCGCATCAATTAGAAATAAATATACTTTGCTTTTCCAAGTGATTTGCAAAGTATATTTATTTCTAATTGATGTGAGAAATCAACCCTTTAAGTAGAGAAAATAGATTTTCAAACCAAAAATAATATTTATCGCGTAAGAATGCGTTTAAATTTTTTTCTCTCTCAAATTTTCCACTGAATTGAGAAAATCACTTGGAAAATCAAGGTATATTTATTTCTAATTGATGTAAGACATCAACTCTCTAAGTACAGAAAACGCAATTCAAACCAAAATTAATATTTATTGCGTGAGAAAGCGCTTATTATTATTTTCTCTCTCACATTTTCTAGTGAATTAGGAAAATAAATTGGAAAAGCAAAGTATATTTATTTCTAACTGATGTGAGAAATCAACTCTATAAGTAGAGAAAAACGCAATTGAAACCAAAATAATATTTATCGCGTGAGAAAGCGCTTATTATTATTTCCTCTCACATATTTTCTACTGAATTAGGAAAATCAATTGGAAAAGCAAAGTATATCTATTTCTAACTGATGTGAGAAATCAACTCTATTAGTAGAGAAAAATGCAATTCAAAACAAAATTGATAATTATCGCGTGAGAAAGCTCTTATTATTATTTATTCTCTCACATTTTCTACTGAATTAGGAAAATCAATTTGAAAAGCAAAGTATAATAATTTCTATCTGATGTGAGAAATCATCTCAATAAGTAAAGAAAAACGATTTTTAAACCAAAATTAATATTTATCGCGTGACAAAAGGCGTATTATTTTTTCTATCGCATATTTACTACTGAATTAAGAAAATCACTTGGAAAAGCATTGTATATTTATTTATAATTGATTTGAGAAATTAACTCTATAAGTAAAGAAAACATCAATTCAAAACAAAATTAATATTTATCGCGTGAGAAAGCGCTTATTATTATTTTCTCTCTCATATTTTCTACTGAATTAAGAAAATCACTTGAAAAGCAAAAGTATGTTTATTTCTAATTGATGTGAGAAATCAACTCAATAAGTAGAGAAAAACGCAAGTCAAACCAAAATTAAAATTTATCGCGTGAGAAAGCGATTATTATTATATTCTCTCTCCTATTCTCCACTGAATTAAAAAAAATCAAAAGGAAAAGCAAAGTATATTTATTTCTAATTGATGTGAGAAATCATATCAATAAGTAGGGAGAAGTACCATTCTAACAAAATTATTATTTATCGCTTGAAAAAGTTGTTTTTTTTTTTCTCTCGCATATTTTCTACTGAAATAAGAAAATCACTTGGAAAAGCAAAGTATATTTTTTTATAATTGATGTGAGACATTAACTCAATAAGTAGAGAAAAATTCAATTCAAACCAAAATAAATATTTATCGCGTGAGAAAGCGCTTATTATTATTTTCTCTCTCATATTTTCTACTGAATTAAGAAAATCACATGGAAAAGCAAAGTTTATTTATTACTAATTGATGTGAGAAATCAAATCTATAAGTAGAAAAATATACTATTCTAAGCAAAATTCTTATTTATCGCGTGAAAAAGCGGTTTTTATATTTTTCTCTCTCATATTTTCTACTCAATTAAGAAAAACACTTGGAAAGAGCAAAGTATATTTATTTCTAATTGATGTTAGAAATCAACTCTATAAGTAGAGAAAAATGCTATTCAAGCCAAAATTAACATTTGTCGGGTGAGATAGATCTTATTATTTTTTTCTCTCTCATTTTTTCTACTGAATTACGAAAATCACTTGGAAAAGCAAAGTATATTTATTTCTAATTGATGTTAGAAATCAACTCTATTAGTAGAGAAAAATGCAATTCAAGCCAAAATTAATATTTATCGCGTGAAAAAGCGCTTTTTATTTTTTTCTCTATCATATTTTCTACTTAACTGAGAAATCACTTGGAAAAGTAAATTGTATTTATTTCTAATTGATGTGAGAAATGAACTCTATAAGTATGGTAAAATGCAATTCAACTAAAATTAATATATATCGCGTGAGAAAGCGCTTATTATTATTTTCTCTCTCATATTTTCGACTGAATTAAGAAAATCACCCGGAAAAGTAAAAAATATTTATTTCTAATTGATGTTAGAAATCACCTCTATAAGTAGAGAAAAATGCAATTCAAACCAAAATTGATATTTATCGCGTGAGAAAGCGCTTATCATTATTTTCTCTCTCATATTTTCTAATGAATTAGGAAAATCACTTGGAAAAGCAAAGTATACTTATTTCAAATTGATATGAACAATCAAAACTTAGTAGAAATAAGTATACTTTGTTTTCCAAGTATTTTTTCTTAATTCAGTAGAAAATATGAGAGATAAAATAATAATAACCGCTTTCTCACGCAATAAATATAATTTTGGTCGGAATTTCATTTTTTTCTACTTATATAGTTGATTTCTCACATCAATTAGAAATAAATATACTTTGCTTTTCCAAGTGATTTTCTTAATTCAGTTGAAAATATGAGACAGAAAATAATAATAAGCGCCATCTCACGCAATAAATATTAATTTTAGTATTAATTGAATTTATTCTACTTATAGAGTTGATTTCTCGCATCAATTAGAAATAAATATACTTTGCTTTTCCAAGTGATTTGCAAAGTATATTTATTTCTAATTGATGTGAGAAATCAACCCTTGAAGTAGAGAAAATAGATTTTCAATCCAAAAATAATATTTATCGCGTGAGAATGCGTTTATAATTATTTTCTCTCTCAAATTTTCTACTGAATTGAGAAAATCACTTGGAAAATCAAGGTATATTTATTTCTAATTGATGTAAGACATCAACTCTCTAAGTACAGAAAACGCAATTCAAACCAAAATTAATATCTATTGCGTGAGAAAGCGCTTATTATTATTTTCTCTCTCACATTTTCTAGTGAATTAGGAAAATAAATTGGAAAAGCAAAGTATATTTATTTCTAACTGATGTGAGAAATCAACTCTATAAGTAGAGAAAAACGCAATTGAAACCAAAATTAATATTTATCGCGTGAGAAAGCGCTTATTATTATTTTCTCTCACATATTTTCTACTGAATTAGGAAAATCAATTGGAAAAGCAAAGTATATCTATTTCTAACTGATGTGAGAAATCAACTCTATTAGTAGAGAAAAATGCAATTCAAAACAAAATTGATAATTATCGCGTGAGAAAGCTCTTATTATTATTTATTCTCTCACATTTTCTACTGAATTAGGAAAATCAATTTGAAAAGCAAAGTATAATAATTTCTATCTGATGTGAGAAATCATCTCAATAAGTAAAGAAAAACGATTTTTAAACCAAAATTAATATTTATCGCGTGACAAAAGGCGTATTATTTTTTCTATCGCATATTTACTACTGAATTAAGAAAATCACTTGGAAAAGCATTGTATATTTATTTATAATTGATTTGAGAAATTAACTCTATAAGTAAAGAAAACATCAATTCAAAACAAAATTAATATTTATCGCGTGAGAAAGCGCTTATTATTATTTTCTCTCTCATATTTTCTACTGAATTAAGAAAATCACTTGAAAAGCAAAAGTATGTTTATTTCTAATTGATGTGAGAAATCAACTCAATAAGTAGAGAAAAACGCAAGTCAAACCAAAATTAACATTTATCGCGTGAGAAAGCGATTATTATTATTTTCTCTCTCCTATTCTCCACTGAATTAAAAAAAATCAAAAGGAAAAGCAAAGTATATTTATTTCTAATTGATGTGAGAAATCATATCAATAAGTAGGGAGAAGTACCATTCTAACAAAATTATTATTTATCGCTTGAAAAAGTTGTTTTTTTTTTTCTCTCGCATATTTTCTACTGAAATAAGAAAATCACTTGGAAAAGCAAAGTATATTTTTTTATAATTGATGTGAGACATTAACTCAATAAGTAGAGAAAAATTCAATTCAAACCAAAATAAATATTTATTGCGTGAGAAAGCGCTTATTATTATTTTATCTCTCACATTTTCTACTGAATTAGGAAAATCAATTGGAAAAGCAAAGTATATTTATTTCTAATTGACGTGAGAAATCAACTCTATAAGTAGAGAAAAATTCCATTCAAACCAAAATTATTATTTATCACGTAAAAAAAGGGCTTTTTATTATTTTCTCTCATATATGTTAAACTGAATGAGTAAAATCAATTGGAAAAGCAAAGTATATTTATTTCTAATTGATGTGAGAAGTCAACTCAATAAGTAGAGAAAAACGCAAGTCAAACCAAAATTAATATTTATCGCGTGAGAAAGCACTTATTATTATTTTCTCTCTGATATTTTCTACTGAGTTAAGAAAATCACTTGAAAAGCAAAGTATATTTATTTCTAATTGACGTGAGAAATCAACTCAATAAATAGATAAAAAAAACGTAACTCAAACCTAAATTAATATTAATCGCGTGAGAAGGCGCTTATTATTATTTTCTCTCTTATATTTTCTACTCAATTAAGAAAAAAATCACTTATAGAGGCAAAGTATATTTATTTCCAATTGATTTGAGAAATCAACTCTTTAAGTAGACAAAAATGCAATTCAAATCAAAATTATTATATATCGCGTGAGAAAGCACTTATTATTATTTTCTCTCTCACATTTTCTACTGAATTAAAAAAATCACTTGGAAAAAGAAGAGTGTATTTATTTCTAATTGATGTGAAAAATTAACTCTATAAGTACAGAAAAATGCAATTCAAACCAAAATTAATATTTATTGCGTGAGAAAGCGCTTATTATTATTTTCTCTCTCACATTTTCTACTGAATTAGGATAATCAATTGGAAAAGCAAAGTATATTTATTTCTAATTGATGTGAGAAATAACCTTATAAGTAGAGAAAAATGCAATTCAAACCAAAATTGATATTTATCGCGTGACAAATCGCTTATCATTATTTTCTCTC
This sequence comes from Ceriagrion tenellum, assembly GCA_963169105.1. Classification (NCBI taxonomy): domain Eukaryota; kingdom Metazoa; phylum Arthropoda; class Insecta; order Odonata; family Coenagrionidae; genus Ceriagrion; species Ceriagrion tenellum. The sequence continues at coordinate 8,208 of CAUJGU010000075.1, read as the reverse complement.
TCATATTTTCTACTGAATTAGGAAAAACACTTGGAAAAGCAAAGTATATTTATTTCTAATTGATGTGAGAACTCAACTCTATTAGTAGAGAAAAATGCAATTCAAACCAAAATTAATATTTGTCGCGTGAGAAAGCGCTTATCATTATTTTCTCTCTCACATTTTCTACTTAATTAGGAAAATCAATTGGAAAAGCAAAGTATATTTATTTCTAATTGATGTGAGAAATTAACTCTATAAGTAAAGAAAAATTCAATTCAAACCAAAATTAATATTTATTGCGTGAGAAAGCGCTTATTATTATTTTCTCTCTTATATTTTCTACTGAATTAGGAAAATCAATTGGAAAAGCAAAGTATATCTATTTCTAACTGATGTGAGAAATCAACTCTTTTATTAGAGAAAAATGCAATTCAAACCAAAATTAATAATTATCGCGTGAAAAAAGGCGTATTATTTTTTCTTTCGCATATTTACTACTGAATTAAGAAAATCACTTGGAAAACCATTGTATATTTATTTATAATTGATTTGAGAAATTAACTCTATAAGTGGAGAAAACTTCAATTCAAACCAAAATTAATATTTATTGCGTGAGAAAGCGCTTATTATTATTTTCTCTGTTATATTTTCTACTGAATTAAGAAAATCACTTGAAAAACCAAAGTATGTTTATTTCTAATTAATGTGAGAAATCAAATCAATAAGTAGACAAAAATGTAATTCAAACCAAAATTATTAAATATCGCGTGAGAAAGCGCTTATTATTTTTTTCTCTCTTATATTTTCTACTGAATTAAGAAAATCACTTGAAAAACAAAAGTATGTTTATTTCTAATTGATGTGAGAAATCAACTCAATAAGTAGAGAAAAACGCAAGTAAAACCAAAATTAACATTTATCGCGTGAGAAAGCGCTTATTATTATTTTGTCTCTCATATTTTCTACTGAATTAAGAAAATCACATGGAAAAGCAAAGTTATTTTTTTCTAATTGATGTGAGAAATCAAATTTATAAGTAGAAAAATATACTATTCTAAGCAAATTTCTTATTTATCGCGTGAAAAAGCGGTTTTTATATTTTTCTCTCTCATTTTTTCTACTGAATTAGGAAAATCACTTGGAAAAGCAGAGTATATTTATTTCTAATTGATGTTAGAAATCAACTCTATTAGTAGAGAGAAATGCAATTCAAGCCAAAATTAATATTTATCGCGTGAAAAAGCGCTTTTTATTTTTTTCTCTATCATATTTTCTACTTAACTGAGAAATCACTTGGAAAAGTAAATTGTATTTATTTCTAATTGATGTGAGAAATGAACTTTATAAGTATGGTAAAATGCAATTCAACTAAAATTAACATATATCGCGTGAGAAAGCGCTTATTATTATTTTCTCTCTCATATTTTCGACTGAATTAAGAAAATCACCCGGAAAAGTAAAGTATATTTATTTCTAATTGATGTTAGAAATCAACTCTATAAGTAGAGAAAAATGCAATTCAAACCAAAATTGATATATATCGCGTGAGAAAGCGCTTATCATTATTTTCTCTCTCATATTTTCTAATGAATTAGGAAAATCACTTGGAAAAGCAAAGTATACTTATTTCAAATTGATATGAACAATCAAAACTTAGTAGAAATAAGTATACTTTGTTTTCCAAGTATTTTTTCTTAATTCAGTAGAAAATATGAGAGATAAAATAATAATAACCGCTTTCTCACGCAATAAATAGTAATTTTGGTCGGAATTTCATTTTTTTCTACTTATATAGTTGATTTCTCACATCAATTAGAAATAAATATACTTTGCTTTTCCAAGTGATTTTCTTAATTCAGTTGAAGATATGAGACAGAAAATAATAATAAGCGCCATCTCACGCAATAAATATTAATTTTAGTTTTAATTGAATTTATTCTACTTATAGAGTTGATTTCTCGCATCAATTAGAAATAAATATACTTTGCTTTTCCAAGTGATTTGCAAAGTATATTTATTTCTAATTGATGTGAGAAATCAACCCTTTAAGTAGAGAAAATAGATTTTCAAACCAAAAATAATATTTATCGCGTAAGAATGCGTTTAAATTTTTTTCTCTCTCAAATTTTCCACTGAATTGAGAAAATCACTTGGAAAATCAAGGTATATTTATTTCTAATTGATGTAAGACATCAACTCTCTAAGTACAGAAAACGCAATTCAAACCAAAATTAATATTTATTGCGTGAGAAAGCGCTTATTATTATTTTCTCTCTCACATTTTCTAGTGAATTAGGAAAATAAATTGGAAAAGCAAAGTATATTTATTTCTAACTGATGTGAGAAATCAACTCTATAAGTAGAGAAAAACGCAATTGAAACCAAAATAATATTTATCGCGTGAGAAAGCGCTTATTATTATTTCCTCTCACATATTTTCTACTGAATTAGGAAAATCAATTGGAAAAGCAAAGTATATCTATTTCTAACTGATGTGAGAAATCAACTCTATTAGTAGAGAAAAATGCAATTCAAAACAAAATTGATAATTATCGCGTGAGAAAGCTCTTATTATTATTTATTCTCTCACATTTTCTACTGAATTAGGAAAATCAATTTGAAAAGCAAAGTATAATAATTTCTATCTGATGTGAGAAATCATCTCAATAAGTAAAGAAAAACGATTTTTAAACCAAAATTAATATTTATCGCGTGACAAAAGGCGTATTATTTTTTCTATCGCATATTTACTACTGAATTAAGAAAATCACTTGGAAAAGCATTGTATATTTATTTATAATTGATTTGAGAAATTAACTCTATAAGTAAAGAAAACATCAATTCAAAACAAAATTAATATTTATCGCGTGAGAAAGCGCTTATTATTATTTTCTCTCTCATATTTTCTACTGAATTAAGAAAATCACTTGAAAAGCAAAAGTATGTTTATTTCTAATTGATGTGAGAAATCAACTCAATAAGTAGAGAAAAACGCAAGTCAAACCAAAATTAAAATTTATCGCGTGAGAAAGCGATTATTATTATATTCTCTCTCCTATTCTCCACTGAATTAAAAAAAATCAAAAGGAAAAGCAAAGTATATTTATTTCTAATTGATGTGAGAAATCATATCAATAAGTAGGGAGAAGTACCATTCTAACAAAATTATTATTTATCGCTTGAAAAAGTTGTTTTTTTTTTTCTCTCGCATATTTTCTACTGAAATAAGAAAATCACTTGGAAAAGCAAAGTATATTTTTTTATAATTGATGTGAGACATTAACTCAATAAGTAGAGAAAAATTCAATTCAAACCAAAATAAATATTTATCGCGTGAGAAAGCGCTTATTATTATTTTCTCTCTCATATTTTCTACTGAATTAAGAAAATCACATGGAAAAGCAAAGTTTATTTATTACTAATTGATGTGAGAAATCAAATCTATAAGTAGAAAAATATACTATTCTAAGCAAAATTCTTATTTATCGCGTGAAAAAGCGGTTTTTATATTTTTCTCTCTCATATTTTCTACTCAATTAAGAAAAACACTTGGAAAGAGCAAAGTATATTTATTTCTAATTGATGTTAGAAATCAACTCTATAAGTAGAGAAAAATGCTATTCAAGCCAAAATTAACATTTGTCGGGTGAGATAGATCTTATTATTTTTTTCTCTCTCATTTTTTCTACTGAATTACGAAAATCACTTGGAAAAGCAAAGTATATTTATTTCTAATTGATGTTAGAAATCAACTCTATTAGTAGAGAAAAATGCAATTCAAGCCAAAATTAATATTTATCGCGTGAAAAAGCGCTTTTTATTTTTTTCTCTATCATATTTTCTACTTAACTGAGAAATCACTTGGAAAAGTAAATTGTATTTATTTCTAATTGATGTGAGAAATGAACTCTATAAGTATGGTAAAATGCAATTCAACTAAAATTAATATATATCGCGTGAGAAAGCGCTTATTATTATTTTCTCTCTCATATTTTCGACTGAATTAAGAAAATCACCCGGAAAAGTAAAAAATATTTATTTCTAATTGATGTTAGAAATCACCTCTATAAGTAGAGAAAAATGCAATTCAAACCAAAATTGATATTTATCGCGTGAGAAAGCGCTTATCATTATTTTCTCTCTCATATTTTCTAATGAATTAGGAAAATCACTTGGAAAAGCAAAGTATACTTATTTCAAATTGATATGAACAATCAAAACTTAGTAGAAATAAGTATACTTTGTTTTCCAAGTATTTTTTCTTAATTCAGTAGAAAATATGAGAGATAAAATAATAATAACCGCTTTCTCACGCAATAAATATAATTTTGGTCGGAATTTCATTTTTTTCTACTTATATAGTTGATTTCTCACATCAATTAGAAATAAATATACTTTGCTTTTCCAAGTGATTTTCTTAATTCAGTTGAAAATATGAGACAGAAAATAATAATAAGCGCCATCTCACGCAATAAATATTAATTTTAGTATTAATTGAATTTATTCTACTTATAGAGTTGATTTCTCGCATCAATTAGAAATAAATATACTTTGCTTTTCCAAGTGATTTGCAAAGTATATTTATTTCTAATTGATGTGAGAAATCAACCCTTGAAGTAGAGAAAATAGATTTTCAATCCAAAAATAATATTTATCGCGTGAGAATGCGTTTATAATTATTTTCTCTCTCAAATTTTCTACTGAATTGAGAAAATCACTTGGAAAATCAAGGTATATTTATTTCTAATTGATGTAAGACATCAACTCTCTAAGTACAGAAAACGCAATTCAAACCAAAATTAATATCTATTGCGTGAGAAAGCGCTTATTATTATTTTCTCTCTCACATTTTCTAGTGAATTAGGAAAATAAATTGGAAAAGCAAAGTATATTTATTTCTAACTGATGTGAGAAATCAACTCTATAAGTAGAGAAAAACGCAATTGAAACCAAAATTAATATTTATCGCGTGAGAAAGCGCTTATTATTATTTTCTCTCACATATTTTCTACTGAATTAGGAAAATCAATTGGAAAAGCAAAGTATATCTATTTCTAACTGATGTGAGAAATCAACTCTATTAGTAGAGAAAAATGCAATTCAAAACAAAATTGATAATTATCGCGTGAGAAAGCTCTTATTATTATTTATTCTCTCACATTTTCTACTGAATTAGGAAAATCAATTTGAAAAGCAAAGTATAATAATTTCTATCTGATGTGAGAAATCATCTCAATAAGTAAAGAAAAACGATTTTTAAACCAAAATTAATATTTATCGCGTGACAAAAGGCGTATTATTTTTTCTATCGCATATTTACTACTGAATTAAGAAAATCACTTGGAAAAGCATTGTATATTTATTTATAATTGATTTGAGAAATTAACTCTATAAGTAAAGAAAACATCAATTCAAAACAAAATTAATATTTATCGCGTGAGAAAGCGCTTATTATTATTTTCTCTCTCATATTTTCTACTGAATTAAGAAAATCACTTGAAAAGCAAAAGTATGTTTATTTCTAATTGATGTGAGAAATCAACTCAATAAGTAGAGAAAAACGCAAGTCAAACCAAAATTAACATTTATCGCGTGAGAAAGCGATTATTATTATTTTCTCTCTCCTATTCTCCACTGAATTAAAAAAAATCAAAAGGAAAAGCAAAGTATATTTATTTCTAATTGATGTGAGAAATCATATCAATAAGTAGGGAGAAGTACCATTCTAACAAAATTATTATTTATCGCTTGAAAAAGTTGTTTTTTTTTTTCTCTCGCATATTTTCTACTGAAATAAGAAAATCACTTGGAAAAGCAAAGTATATTTTTTTATAATTGATGTGAGACATTAACTCAATAAGTAGAGAAAAATTCAATTCAAACCAAAATAAATATTTATTGCGTGAGAAAGCGCTTATTATTATTTTATCTCTCACATTTTCTACTGAATTAGGAAAATCAATTGGAAAAGCAAAGTATATTTATTTCTAATTGACGTGAGAAATCAACTCTATAAGTAGAGAAAAATTCCATTCAAACCAAAATTATTATTTATCACGTAAAAAAAGGGCTTTTTATTATTTTCTCTCATATATGTTAAACTGAATGAGTAAAATCAATTGGAAAAGCAAAGTATATTTATTTCTAATTGATGTGAGAAGTCAACTCAATAAGTAGAGAAAAACGCAAGTCAAACCAAAATTAATATTTATCGCGTGAGAAAGCACTTATTATTATTTTCTCTCTGATATTTTCTACTGAGTTAAGAAAATCACTTGAAAAGCAAAGTATATTTATTTCTAATTGACGTGAGAAATCAACTCAATAAATAGATAAAAAAAACGTAACTCAAACCTAAATTAATATTAATCGCGTGAGAAGGCGCTTATTATTATTTTCTCTCTTATATTTTCTACTCAATTAAGAAAAAAATCACTTATAGAGGCAAAGTATATTTATTTCCAATTGATTTGAGAAATCAACTCTTTAAGTAGACAAAAATGCAATTCAAATCAAAATTATTATATATCGCGTGAGAAAGCACTTATTATTATTTTCTCTCTCACATTTTCTACTGAATTAAAAAAATCACTTGGAAAAAGAAGAGTGTATTTATTTCTAATTGATGTGAAAAATTAACTCTATAAGTACAGAAAAATGCAATTCAAACCAAAATTAATATTTATTGCGTGAGAAAGCGCTTATTATTATTTTCTCTCTCACATTTTCTACTGAATTAGGATAATCAATTGGAAAAGCAAAGTATATTTATTTCTAATTGATGTGAGAAATAACCTTATAAGTAGAGAAAAATGCAATTCAAACCAAAATTGATATTTATCGCGTGACAAATCGCTTATCATTATTTTCTCTCTCATATTTTCTACTGAATTAGGAAAAACACTTGGAAAAGCAAAGTATATTTATTTCTAATTGATGTGAGAACTCAACTCTATTAGTAGAGAAAAATGCAATTCAAACCAAAATTAATATTTGTCGCGTGAGAAAGCGCTTATCATTATTTTCTCTCTCACATTTTCTACTTAATTAGGAAAATCAATTGGAAAAGCAAAGTATATTTATTTCTAATTGATGTGAGAAATTAACTCTATAAGTAAAGAAAAATTCAATTCAAACCAAAATTAATATTTATTGCGTGAGAAAGCGCTTATTATTATTTTCTCTCTTATATTTTCTACTGAATTAGGAAAATCAATTGGAAAAGCAAAGTATATCTATTTCTAACTGATGTGAGAAATCAACTCTTTTATTAGAGAAAAATGCAATTCAAACCAAAATTAATAATTATCGCGTGAAAAAAGGCGTATTATTTTTTCTTTCGCATATTTACTACTGAATTAAGAAAATCACTTGGAAAACCATTGTATATTTATTTATAATTGATTTGAGAAATTAACTCTATAAGTGGAGAAAACTTCAATTCAAACCAAAATTAATATTTATTGCGTGAGAAAGCGCTTATTATTATTTTCTCTGTTATATTTTCTACTGAATTAAGAAAATCACTTGAAAAACCAAAGTATGTTTATTTCTAATTAATGTGAGAAATCAAATCAATAAGTAGACAAAAATGTAATTCAAACCAAAATTATTAAATATCGCGTGAGAAAGCGCTTATTATTTTTTTCTCTCTTATATTTTCTACTGAATTAAGAAAATCACTTGAAAAACAAAAGTATGTTTATTTCTAATTGATGTGAGAAATCAACTCAATAAGTAGAGAAAAACGCAAGTAAAACCAAAATTAACATTTATCGCGTGAGAAAGCGCTTATTATTATTTTGTCTCTCATATTTTCTACTGAATTAAGAAAATCACATGGAAAAGCAAAGTTATTTTTTTCTAATTGATGTGAGAAATCAAATTTATAAGTAGAAAAATATACTATTCTAAGCAAATTTCTTATTTATCGCGTGAAAAAGCGGTTTTTATATTTTTCTCTCTCATTTTTTCTACTGAATTAGGAAAATCACTTGGAAAAGCAGAGTATATTTATTTCTAATTGATGTTAGAAATCAACTCTATTAGTAGAGAGAAATGCAATTCAAGCCAAAATTAATATTTATCGCGTGAAAAAGCGCTTTTTATTTTTTTCTCTATCATATTTTCTACTTAACTGAGAAATCACTTGGAAAAGTAAATTGTATTTATTTCTAATTGATGTGAGAAATGAACTTTATAAGTATGGTAAAATGCAATTCAACT